>CABFWB010001009.1:61713-80422 GCA_902151455.1 Timema bartmani | reverse complement strand
CCAAATACCAAGAACCCCCCGTCCTTTTTTCTCACCTACTTATAACTTTAAAAATATGTCGTGCTTACTGATGTTTTGCTAAATGTAATTTACTGGTATGTAACTATACACAAGCAAAGCTGACTTTCAAAACATACGTGTAAACTTATTGTGGACTGTTCTGAATAGCTTCAGGCTGACTCAGGCTGTCATTATTACGAGGGAACTATGTTTCTTGCCTCTGTTCCAATGTACATAAACATTTTAATTAGGTTTTGAATAGGGTATTTACTTTTTATAACATTGACTCCGACTTTGTGTTTATTATTTTAACTGTGAATTTTTCTGTTGTTTTAATAAATATTTATTAATCGGGTCCATTCATTTCATTATTGCATTTGTGCTTTTAATTCTAATTACTGTCAAACATCATGAATTGAACAGAACCTCAGGAAAATAACCAAAATGTTTTCTAAAATTACTGTAAGTCAGATTTTGATGTTATGAAATGCATTTCTTTTCCCTCTGACACAGCTTTGTTTAGCTTATCACTAAAACTTTATAAAAAATTCTATACTTAACAAGAAAGGAAATATTTTTTCACTTTTTTAAATAAAGAGATGGAAGGTGTATGCGATTAGTAATATATTAAGTCTAGGGTCTGAAGTCTTCCCCAGTAACATGTTTTTATCATTTCTGTCATTTTATATTACATCTGTCTCAATCAAAGGAGGAAGAATGTTGGCAGGATAGAGGAAGATGGAGGCATTGTACTAAACTGACCCAGCCACAGGCTGGATAACAAATAATTATTTTTATAAACGTGACGGCAACGACAACAACAATTATGACTCAAAACTATTTACTTTATGGATGTAATAAAGTGCATTAAGCAAAATAAAATGATAGCATTGTATATAATATAAAGTACAAATAAAAGTGAAAACACTTCAATATTTTGATGCTCTTATTGCATCTTCCTCAGGAAGCAGTTATTGCTTTGTAGCCTGTGTAAGTACTAATATTATTGTATTTCATCAGGTGTCCATTTCCCCAGTATGAGTAGCTTGACCAGCCAGAACTTGATTGAATCCGAGAGGGCGTCATTTTTTAGCATATTAATGTCTGGCTCTGCATTTGGCACTCTCGTCACGGGAACACTAGGCTCGTTTGTGCTAGACTACTTTGGGTGGCAAGCTGTTTTTTACACAATCGGTATGTACATGTTTGCCATGAATATTGTTTAATACCTATTTATTAATTTGAGGTGGTAATGGACTTACTGATGTAAGGCCAGGTCTTGAAAAGTAATAATTTAATGTTTTAATTGATTAAACTTTTGTTTGAACTATATATTGGGCTGCTTATAGAAATTGTTTTTGTGTAGGGTAGGTAAAATAATTTGTAAAATAACTCAGGCTTACGCACTTCGGTGGCCGCGTGATCTAACATGCTAATCTCGCAATAGACTAGACTGCGGATGACAGGGATATTGAGGCTCAAATCTCGATCAGGTGTACTCAGGGTGGTTTTTCCTAATTGTTTTCCACTCAATCCCTCAACACAAATGTGGGTACCCTTTCTATAAATAAAACTTCCCTAATCCCTAAAACCATTACCATAATTAGTACATAAGCTTATAACCCAAACAGGTAGTAAGATTTGATGCTAAAAAAAACCCAACTTAAGTTCAATCTACTTATGAATAATTTAAGACAAATAAATATACTAAAACCAAATGCTGATAAAATAAGTATTAAATTTCTCTTTGTTAGGAACTAAAGACCCTCTCAAACCTAAAAATGTCAAAATTATTAACCCTCCTAAAACAATTCCTGTACACACCACTGAGGGGTAAGCAATTAATGATTTTAAATCTACTCAATGTGAACAAATTAATTGTACTAAAATCGAAATATTAATATAATTTTAACTCATAGGTTTCCTCTGCATTGCATGGACTCTATTTCTCCGATATTATGTGGTGGCGAAAGACATTAGAAGAGCAGCCATTGTTACTGTCCCATCGAAACTTCATTCCTTATTCCTCACGAAAGAGGAAACGCCAGTTCCGTGGATAAAACTGTTTCAGCATATTTCATTTTGGTGAGTAGTTCTTAACAGTGGACAGTATAAAATTGTACTGGTAATATGTATCTAAAATGTTTATTAATGTGTTAATTAGGTTTGTCATTATAGTTGTAATTTGTTTCAGGTTTTGAATATTGTATTTTATGTTCACACCAGATATAAAATTAATGAAAAACATCAAATTCATAACATACATACATACATACATACATACTAAAAAAAACCCAACTTAAGTTCAATCTACTTATGAATAATTTAAGACAAATAAATATACTAAAACCAAATGCTGATAAAATAAGTATTAAATTTCTCTTTGTTAGGAACTAAAGACCCTCTCAAACCTAAAAATGTCAAAATTATTAACCCTCCTAAAACAATTCCTGTACACACCACTGAGGGGTAAGCAATTAATGATTTTAAATCTACTCAATGTGAACAAATTAATTGTACTAAAATCGAAATATTAATATAATTTTAACTCATAGGTTTCCTCTGCATTGCATGGACTCTATTTCTCCGATATTATGTGGTGGCGAAAGACATTAGAAGAGCAGCCATTGTTACTGTCCCATCGAAACTTCATTCCTTATTCCTCACGAAAGAGGAAACGCCAGTTCCGTGGATAAAACTGTTTCAGCATATTTCATTTTGGTGAGTAGTTCTTAACAGTGGACAGTATAAAATTGTACTGGTAATATGTATCTAAAATGTTTATTAATGTGTTAATTAGGTTTGTCATTATAGTTGTAATTTGTTTCAGGTTTTGAATATTGTATTTTATGTTCACACCAGATATAAAATTAATGAAAAACATCAAATTCATAACATACATACATACATACATACATACATACATACATACATACATACCTACCTAATCACGCCATTCCCTTATGGGGTAGGCAAGAAACTGTGCATATAGCTCATAAAACAACAACTTCATACTTAATCCATCCTCAACTTTCTCCACACTTCCCTTTCCTTCACTTCAACAACATCCATACACTGAGTCATAGATGCTCTTTTATTCTGAAAACTCTTAATGTTTATCTCTTTCACACATTTGTCTAAAACATCTAGGAAAAAACTATTAATCTAAAAAGTGGTAACAGCATCAACATTTATTTCATAGACATCTCAAAATAAGTACATTAGCCTAGTTAGGCTCATTAAAGTATAATATGACTAAAAATAACACTAACCAACTTAGAATAATTATCAAAATGTGGAGTTAAGATTACCTTAATGAACTGTATACTGTTTATAAAACTCATTCAAATGTGTTTTAGCAGCAAATTTAAAATAATTGATTTGCCTTTAAATGATTAAACTGGTTTTCCGCTATTTTTTGCTTTTAATATGCAACATATTATTTTAATCTTAATAAAAGTTTTCCTATTCTCTCTCTAGGTCTTGTGTTTTTGGACATGCTTGCCAAAACAACTGTTTTTTCCTTTTAATGTCATGGTTGCCAACCTACTTCCACGATACATTTCCAAACGCCAAGGTAAGTTTGATTATGTGTATTGTGCACAAATTATTTTAATTAATTTTTACAGAAACTATTTATTTTAAAGTTTTAGTAACATTTAAAAAGCCATTGTTATAAGTTAGATTGGGAAGTATTTGAATAGTCACTTTCTGTACTGGGACGAAAAAATAAAAATAATCATAAAGTGTTTTTTTAAGACTAAAAATATAAAATGTCTGTTTGTCAAATTAGTCTTTGTGAAATATAGAGGTAAAAATACTTAAGTAAGCAAATTAAAAAATATTTGTGTTGTGTGATAGATTTTTAAGATATAATGCCCTCAAATGTTGCCCAACACTTCTGAGAGACTTTGTTGGTTCAAATTCTGAAAGGAACAAAATTTCTTAGTTTTCATGACTAGAGTTGCCGTTTGTCTTATATTTTACCAGATTTTCCCATGTCACACGTTGCTGGGCTGGACCCCTTGTCCCTAAACAAAATGATTTGGGGGCGCACAAAAAAATTCCTTACTATCACAAAACTATTTTAAAATTGAAGGTTTATTTGTTGAAATATAAATTATCCACTATTTATTTTGCATGCCATTAAGAGGTAAACATGCACCTAATAGGTCACTAAAATATCTTAATATTTTATTAAATAAACTCTCTATTGTGTGAGCCCACAAGCGAGCTATATCAAGCGTCTGCCGCTGTTAATGATGATAGTGCCAACATTTATGGATATAGGGTGTTATGTGATCAGCAAATGAGGCTGTCAGCTGTTAATCTCAGTTTTCTAAACCGGAGCTGCTACTTATTTACTAAAGTATATCCTCATTTGCCCTCAAAAGGCTTAGTTTGACCTCGTTCCAGACCCATTGCTTCACAGATAAATTTTGGAAGCACCGAGGATTGAACCAGGGACACCTTATCTCAGTAGACAGACACGCTACCGACTGATCTAAGGTGTCGGACTGAGTATATATCTAATTAATTATTTCTAGTGGTTTGTTACACACTGAGCTGTAACAAACAGTTAGTTAACATTTTATATGGTGTTAGTGTTTTTCCCAAAAAAACTTTGCCAGTTGGCCGGGTGTTATAAAGAAACCAAGCAATATTTGATGATTTGTGCAACAAACATTGATATTAGCCGGGCAGTCGGTACAATCATTCTGGCGGCGCGGTGCGACTGTTCGAAAGGCTCTGATGAGAGAACACTGGATATATAATACAAAGATATGTTTCACAAATGATTATATACTGATTTTAAATTGTTTTTTTAAAAATAAAGTGTTAGTTTTGTGTAATGTATGAAGTTGAAATATTATCTTTTCGCCAGGGTTGGATAGTAAACATGGTTCCTTGGTTGTTTTCCATTCCCAGTACCTTTCTTGGAAAGTGGTTATCAGAATATCTCATTAGAGTCGGATATTCCGTCACTACCACTAGAAAAATAATTGAAGTTATATGTCTTGGATCACAGGCGTTGGCGCTCATCGCTATTGGTAAGACTACACCTAATTTTGTAATCCATTTTGCAATCTCACGGCCGATTAACGAGGAAATTATGTATAATATTACTCTCAGACCAGCAAACTTATCAAAGTGCGGGTAGCGCTTGGACCAGAAAATGCATCAAAGTGCATATTTCTGCATTCATCATTTGAAAACAGCGAAATTGTCATCAGTTAATAAGTTTTTTATTTTAAAATATTATTTTTATATTTTATTGTATTTTTGAAAATATGCTAAAATATTGTCACCGGTATCAATTCTTCTGTTTTCTAAAATAAATAAAAAATGGCGCTAAAAGGTTATTTTAAATCAAACATTGAAAAGAATATAGAAAGGAAAGATCCACACACTTAACATAAAACTTTAGGCCTCATTGTTTAATTTAACTGTTTTCTAAAGTAGAATCCACAAATCTGCTCCATGATGCAACATCTTATTCGAGCTGTATAACCTATCTAACTAGGTGATATGATGTGAAGCAATATCTGGTTGCATATCTATTTTAAGGGGCTACTATAGTCCAATTTCTTGTGCTTTCTTCAGACAATTTACAGTTCGAAATGTCATAAGCAAAGTGGACTGATACTAGCGCTATACTTGTGACCTGTTCAACAGGACCAGGACACTGGCCTGCTAAACCTGGTTATGAGTTGCAGCTACTGCCTAACAACCACGGCAGTGTAGTCTGAGTTGGAGCCGGTAAAAATGTACCGACTGGGTTCAAAATAAGCTCCCGTTAGGACAATAAATTGTATGTGATTGATTTGTATTACCTTTGAACATCAAATAATATCAGAATAAATTTTATCCCTTTTACAAGTTTGTGTAGTGCTGACATTTTAAATTTTAATAATGAAACTTATTTTAGCACTTATTTTGTTTAATTTAAAATATTTACAGTTAAAAACAACACATTTCTTTCTTTGATTTATCTTTGTACTTAAAAACAACATATATATTGGAAATAAATAATGTTGTTTGTATTTGTTCAGTAAAAAGTTATTGATAGTACTCAACCTCAAGGGTAAAAGAATAAGAAGGGAAAATAAATATAGTTGTGTTGCTATTAATCCGGAGAGAGGATATAAAACCATAATGTGGGGTTTACAAACTAAAGTGAAGCAGCCAAGATTGAACCCAGACCTCGTCGCTAGTCGAACCCAAGAGACTAACTAACTCTAAATCTAACTCTAGTTACTTTTTCTTTTATTTGTTAGTACAGATTTTAATAAATTACCAACTGGTCAAGTTTTATGTGCGTGTTTTTTTAAGGTCTGGTAACAGAGTACCAGTGGGCGCTGGTTTGTGTGAGTGTAGCAATAGCAGCGACTGGCTTCCACAACTGTGGAATCACAGTTAACCCTCAGGACTTAGCGCCAAAACATTCTGGGAGCGTGTTCGGGTTGATGAACACTATTGGAGCTGTGCCAGGTAGGTGGCTCCTTATGTTCAGTCGCATGAGGCTCCATGCCGTAGTTAATGGTAATGGATTGATACATCTCCTATTTTAGTGGTGGTTTAGTTTCTCAATGAGACTATTTAAAAATGTATTGCCAAAATACTTATTAAAATAATTACATTATAATTGGCAATAGGAGGGTTTGATGCTTTGAAATATCAAAGTTGAAAAGACAAATCTCCTTTGCTTTAACTTGAATACCCACAATAACTTTTGCATTTTTTTGAAACATTTCCAAGGAAGAACGAAACTTTTATATATTATAACCAATTTAAAATACCTCACTCATCATCACCATCATCATCACAATCACCACCATCATCACCATCACCATCATCATCATCATCATCATCATCATCATCATCATCATCATCATCATCAACAACAACAACAACAACAACCACCTTATTTTCGACTTTACTTCTCATGTTTCAAGCTTCACTTTGACTTTTCATTTAAAAAGTGACATTTACACACCCTAATTATGACAATGTATAAATTAACCACTATTAACACAATTTATAATGTTGTTTGGTTGGTTGTTTGGTGTTTTAACAGGTTTTTTAGGTGTTTATTTGGCTGGTTACATTTTGGAAACCACAAAAAGCTGGGTAGCTGTTTTTCAAGCAACTGCTGCGATCAACATTTTGGGTTGTATTGTGTTTGTTATTTATGGAAGTGCAAAACCCATTGTGTAGTTTATTTTATCTATAGTGTTTTACATAATTCCTATAGCTAAAATAAGTCTGAACATATAACCGAAATGGGTGAAAATGTGATAAATGCATTTGAGTATTCTAATTACGGTAGTATTTTATTTGATAAGGTATTATTTTACCGCAAGATATAGTATTTATTAAACTAATTTTGAATTTTAAAACAAAGTTGCTCACATATTTAAAAATTCTTAGAAAATTTATCATATCACACAACTTGCTTTTATAATTGTTGCCTTTGAGGTTATTCCTAAGTACACTTAATTGAACAAGGAACATTGATAAAAACTGAATCTATTCAAATAGATAAATGACCAAAATTTAGACAATTGAGCTAAAATTTAGCTTTAACAAGTGCTACATTTACAAAATAATATTGTTTTCCAACACTTTTATGTTGTCAATTGTGATGTTCAATTTGAAATATTTACTGGAAAGTATTTTTCTTGTGCTAGTGTCTTATTGTTAGTTTAAGTTACCTGCAACTTACATTCACTTAAGTGTACAGAACCAACAGAATGGATTTTTTTAAATGCAGAAGTATTCACTGAAAAAGAGAGGGCTGTAAACCATAGTTTGGTAAAGGAAGATTTAGAGAAGAAAGGAAACTGTTGGAAAAGAGTGATTTAAAGATAAATGTTCCTGACAGACAGTATTTATGAGAGCTTGTACGCAAACCTGGCAAGCTGGAGGGGTTGCACGATGATAACGAGTTTGGAGAAGAAAAAAAAACTACATTGCACATAACCTGAATTCAACCCCCAATCTTCCAGGTCAAAAGCCCTTATTTATTAGTCCTATAAAGTATTTTTGTTATCCTCTTCCTGAAATTCCGAAGTTCAATTTGTGGGGTGTACTGATTTTGCATTTAATTCTAAGATTGGAAGGTCCAAGTAAGGGACTACATTTGTGGCTGAGAAGTATTTTATACTAATGTGGGTGCATTTTATTTAATTCTTATCCATTAGATCAAGTCATTAGCAGGGCCCGGATTTTGATGACGTCATTTTTTTTTTTTTTTGTTAATTACATACAATGCTTTTAAGTAAAATAAACTCTTTTTGTGATCCTCTGGTTGTAGAAATGTATATTTTATGGGTTATCTTTTGGTCATTTTGGAATTCAAGTAATATTTTCTTGGTATGCATCATTTATAAGTCTTTAAGACCCTTTTGAGTTATTCTTAATCATTTTGAGTCATTCATGTTTAATAAGTATACTAATAAATAATATCAATATTTTATAATTGCATAAATGTTTTAAACCTACAGATGTCGGAATGAGTAGATTATTTAGACAATGAACTTTATATCCTCTTTGTAAGGTTGTAAAATACATATTCCTGGTGAGGGTTGCGTTGGGAAGGGGTAGCCTTTTTTTCTGAAGCAGATATTTGTATATTATATTCAACAGAATGATAGGATTTTTTATTGCATATGTATTTTTTTAGATTAAATTTGTGAAGTGCATGTTTGATTTAGTATTTTTCATTTACTAAAAGTTTTTGATCATATTTTTAGATCTTTTATTTTTTTGAAAATTTGAAGTCATTTTTTAAAAATGTTAGGTCATTTTATAGATCATTTTTAGGTCATCAAAATCTGGACCCTGATCAATTAGTGACCTTTGTGTTGTAAAAATGTACCCTTTGCTAACTCTATAATTTAGTAAGCTTACCTTGGACGTTTCCACTATGGCGTGGCTTTAAAGATAGGGCCATGGTGTAATCTGTCTGGGATAGACCTCACCTTTCAGGGTGAACGTAGGGTACAAGGCAAGGGTGTAATTTTTAAATAAATATGTACTATTTATTAATATGATAAAATACAATTATCTAATAATTTATAGATACCTATATGTCCACCTCTACAATATAGTGGTCAGAGTTCCTGGATACAGATCCAGAGGTCCCGGGTTCAATCCTTGCTGCTTCCAGAATTTTTCTGTGACGCAGTGGGTCTAGAACAAGATCTAACTCAGCCTCGTGAGGACAAATGAGGAATTACTCGAATAAAGAAGGAGCTCTAGTTTATAAAACTGAGGTTAACGGCCGGAAGACTTGTGCTGACCACGTGACACCCTATATAAGCAAATGTTGGCACTAACATCACTAATAAGGGTGGCTGTTATAGCTCGCTTGCGGGCTGATACCATGAAGTTTTTTTTTATATTATTTATATACTAGTCTATGTTTTTAACACATCACAAGCAAGATCATGTATGTATCATTATAATACTGTATTTATGTTATTCTTTAAACAGCTGGTCTGTTATAAACTCTATTGAAATACTTTATTGTAATTGCTATGACCCTTAAACCTTAGTTCCATGCCTTAACTGTTGAATGCAATATAATATTATATGAATGGTTGCAACTTCAATTGTCTAGTTATATGTGTAAAGCAAGTTTTAAAATATGTCATTTTTTTTAGGGTGGGGACTGTGTAAAGAGCAGTCAATATTCATAAAAGCAACAACAAAGGGTCATTGGTAAGTTTGTAAGTGCTTGATATTGTGTTCACAAGAAATAAGGACATTTTACCATTTTCTAATAATGAAAGTTGTTATAAATTTATTTGAGCATATTTTTTCCAAATTTATCACACATTAACTCTATTTTGAATGTTCCTTTGGATCATCATTACCAACTGTTCCCAACCTGTGGCCGGGTCATTTTAGCACAATACCTCCATCTTCCACTTTTCTTCCTCCTTTAATTGCTTCCATTCTTCTCCTCTCACTTGCACACTTTCTGTTATCTACTCCTCCCATCTCTTTCTGGACCACCCTTACTGATGTTTCTATGTCAAAACCTTGGCTATGAGTTGGAAAAGAAAATTAATCTTGGCTTTAGTTTGTGATGGTGTTTTTAAATATAGAGCATGGTATCATTAATTTACGGCTAACAAAA
The DNA here is from genome assembly GCA_902151455.1 of Timema bartmani. NCBI lineage: Eukaryota > Metazoa > Arthropoda > Insecta > Phasmatodea > Timematidae > Timema > Timema bartmani. Next base: position 70,275 of record CABFWB010001009.1, on the reverse strand, counting down.
AATTGTTGTTAGCTTAGCTCTGCAAACTTTTTTTTATAATTCATAAGATTAATCCAAGACTCTTTAAAAAATCCTAAGCTATTTCAAAATGTTTCCAGCACTGGCTTATAAAAATGTTCATTGAATTTTTTCAACATTTTATTTGAAACACAAATGTATATCTATCAATGGAAAGAGATACATCAGTGTGCACGCAGACTAAATTTCAGGCTCATCTAGTCTTGGTTGTCGAACTCGCTGGTTTCGGGGTAAAGTGCTTGCCTTATAACCTGATGTTTATAGGTTCAAACCCAGCGAGGGTCATCGTATTTTTCTTGAGTGGTTAAAATCTGTAGCACAACTTCCTTCGGAGGGGAAGTAAAGCCGTCGGTCCCGTGTCGATTGTGGCATGTAGAAGAACCCTAGAAGGTATGAGAAAATACCTTTCCTGGCAAAATTAGTGGGCCCTTTCACTCTCGCTCATAGAAATTCTCGTGTGCTGATATAGTCACTTGGTTCAGAAAGTGCACGTTAAATACCTTAAATAAATTATTGAGCGAAGTGCATATTAAAGTGAAACCATAGTCCATTCAGTATATGCACCAATTTTCTTATAAATGGACATATTTGACAGTAATACAATGTAACTAGATCTACTTACATGTATTCATACATCAAGCCGTGGGAACTACGACTGTCACTATAGATATTATCAATTCCTATAAAATACTACCAATATACTATATAGTAAAATACTATCAATGTTGATATGATTGTATTTCCTATGAAGTGTCCATTCGTAAGAAAATCTATGTAACTTTGCCCTTTTCTTGTCAGTTAAAAAGTTGGTAAAATAAATAAGATATTATTTGTTATGGAAACAAACATTTTATTGGCTTGTTGAAGAAGTTTAATTTTTTAGTGTTTTTTGTGTGTGTTTTTTATATTATTTATGAATTTTAAATACATATGGTTATTCTGTGTTTAGTTAAAAGGAAATTAAATTTTGTTTATTTTCAATTTTATTATTGTAATATTTTTTTGGTTAATTTTTCCATTTTTGTTTGGATGCTTTCATTATTGGGGGTTTATTCATTGATAATTAAATTTACTTTTACGTTACACAATGTATCTTAACTGCTTTTTAAGGTGGAAGTTTGTGTGTCAGGTTTTATTAAATTGGCTTCTATTTATTAATGTAATTTAAATCAATCTGATTTTAACATATTTATTTATTGATTTGTTACAAAGAATTTTATTTGGCTTTTATCTCATATAGTATTAAACATTATACTAAAAATACTTTTACCATAATTTTCATTTTCTTTTCACCTGTAAAAGTGTATCTTGGGGGCAGTTAACTCACCAGTAAACTTACTGTGTGGTTCGGGAGTGCTTTTTATAGTCTTAATAGCCATAACGAATTTAAAAAATAGTGATGTTCATAGATATCTATACTGTTTAGAATATTATACAATTACTATTTAAATGTTTTATATTTTCTTATCAAACAACAAAATTTTAATGGCCTTTGTAATATTATATTATTGTAATTAATAAACATTTTTAAAGTTTTGTGTGAAAATGTCAGATTAAACTTGGTTTTTTTTTGCCTAAACCTTTTGTTCTTTATCAAACATAAATACTAAAAGGATTAATTAATTTTGTGATTTTTTCCAATTAATGAGATAGAATCAGTAATAAAATAGGATGGACGTCTCTGGCGTCGGTCGATGCTCGTGTGGTCTATGACCGCACTCCCGCAATAGATTGGATTGTTCTCGATGGGGATATCGAGACTCAAATTTCAGTAGTGTTTAGTGAGGTTTAATTTTTCTAAACAGTTTCCCACTACATGATGATGTGGTTTAAATTTTCTCTAAATTCTACAATTCTACTTTCTTCACCTCTACTCCATTAGTGTAAATGTGCAGTTAACTAATTTTTTTTTTTTTTTAAATCACCATTTTGCATTAGATACAACTAGCATTATTTTACACTTTAGGAGGGTTTTCTTAATTTATTTTGACGCTTTAGGCATCACTTCCATATTATCAAATATTTCTCATTCGGAGATAACTTGCCAAGTATTTCTTTGAGTCAAGATAAGGCGTCTTTCTCGTGTTATACCATACTGCCGATTGCAGGGAGATTGGGATTTGAATCCCGTTAGTGTGCTGAGGTTTTATTTTGTAAAAATGGTTTTCCACTTTTTTACTTAACAAATGTTGGCCATCATCATCATCACAAACTGTTTCCAACCTTTGTTTAGTAAAATGCCCCCATCTCTCTTTGTCCTTCCACACTTCTTCATCCTGCACTCTCTTCCTCTCACTTGCTATCTGTTCCATCTCTTCCTAGGATAGTGCAGGTACATTTTATCTAAATTCAACCTTCCTCATCCCAAACTCATTAGAGTAATTAGTACATATCCATATAACCTGAACAGGTAGTAAGAGGTGGTGCTTAAAAAAACATAATTGATCATGTAGAAAGGGTGTTTTTTGACCAATAAATAAGACATGGACAAAATGAAAATTTTAAAATATTGTTAATTAATGTAGGCAGAAACTTTGAGCAACAGGGAAGTGAAAAGGAAATATGTTGTAATTTTTCTTTCACTTATTGATTTTTTTAGCATTTTAAAGTAATCCTATTTTTGGGAAGCAGTCAGTCAGGATGATACCATAGTAATCAATAATACAGCACAAGTCAATTTTTTGTATAAGGTTTTATTTTAAATAAACTGTACAATCAATATGTTACTGAAACTACATAACAAGCAACACACTTTGATAAAAAATATATGTACATCATTAACCATTATCGGTGAGATTCACAGACCATTGTTACACTAATGACTTAGACATGTAAGGACCATCGAGCTCATAGCCCATTTTTCTGTAATAGTTTCTTGTTCCGACTCCTGCAAAACAAAAAATTTAATCCTATAATTAATTACAGGATAAAGCAATGATGAAAATATGGGTTTAACCTTTTACATTCGTAAATTAACGGCTGGGGACTAGTTGTTGTGCCTGTCCTAATATTATGTTAGATTATAAGGCATATGAAGCTACGGCCGCAAGCTGGTAGGGGAAAGTGTATGGCTTGAATAAAAAACTGACCCGGACCACAGGCTGGAAACAATGATGGATGTAAAAAAACAACTACAGGATAAAGAGCACAAGTCACATCTTTCAACATGTGATGCATTGTTTTGAAAGCCATAACAAATTTGTCTTTCTTTTGGTTCCTATTTGTATTTCCTGTTCCTCACACTTCACTTTATGTAACAAGAAGTGAAAAAAGTAAGGATGAACCCTCGAATTCTTAAGGAGATTTGAGAAAATTTCAAATTTGAAACTCAAATTCTTAAAAAAACAACTTTTTTTCAATTTATCAAGTGAAATTTGTTCTATAGCGCTAATGCTGCTTATTAGCAGTTCAGAATCAATTATAGGATTAACTTAACAACCAGGGCCCAGGTCAGTAATTTATCACTTAACTGAAAGTACAAATGTTATAATGAATAAGAAAAAATTACTGTAATACTATTTGTATTTTCTATTATATTTATATTGCTTTTCAGATTTGTATAAATAGTGGATTCGACCCAAATCTAGAAAAAATGGTTTTATTTAGAGATGAGACACTCGAATCCACCGAATCCTGACAAGTATTTGAGGATTCAGTGTTTTACTAGATTCGATGGTCAAATCTTTCACCTCATAAACAAAGCATAATTTTTTGAATTCAAAAATTACTTAGTTAGGCCTACTTGAAAAGCACAACTTAATTTGTAATCATTATTATTTTAAAAAGAAGACTGCTACCTTTCAGAGTAAACGGAGTGTAAATTTTATTTATTTTCTATAAAGGCACGGACATAAAGCATTCGAGGAAATATTTAATTCAAGGAATAAATACAAGACATATAGGAAAAAAAAGAATTAATAGTAGAGTGTAGAAATTAAGGATGATCACGGTACCATTGATAAATGTAAAGGTCGATAGCGGCCCAAAAAGTGTTGCCGGCCCCAGACCTAAAGTGTACAAACCTGAAATAACAACAATCTTGACAGATCCATGCTCCTCCACTGCAATCCTCTCGGCTTCTTCCATCAAAAGCATACCGAATCCTTGATGCTGAAACTTTGTGGGGTCCCGAGCATTTACAGGTACCACACTGCCGTAAACGTGGAGCTCTCGTACAATAGATACACCCCCTTTCAGCTCAGGCCTATTCAGAACAATTTAACTTGGATATAAACAAGGCATGCGGGTTGGTTCTAACAAAAACAACTCTAAAAATGGATTATTTTTTCCTCTATAATATGATTTATTGAAATTGGTCCATAAACATACTAAACATAGTGTCAGTTAAGTTAGTTGAGTTTTTTTAGCATTGCGTCTTAGTACATATGCATAAAACCTGAACAGGTAGTAATTATGTTACTGGGTTAAGAATGAGAAAGGTTACATTTATAGGAATTGTACCTGCATTTTAGTGGTGAGGAGAGTGAAAAATCACTAAAGAAAAACCACACTAAGTACACCCAACCAAGATTCGAGCCCAGATCTCCCTGTCATCGGCGGCGGTCTAGTCCAACACGAGCGTGACGTCTTAGATCATGTGGCCACTGAAGCAGGTTTGGGGTTATTTAATATGTACTTTATTAACTTTTGTCATAGATTAATTCAACCTGAAAAAATCCACTTATCAACCTATCCTGGTGTCGATATTTGTATTTTATGGGTAGAACAATTCCAAAACCTCCAAGTTAGAGCAGTAAATCACCTGAAAGTTTCCTCAGAACATTTTCTCAATCTGAGAAGGCCAACCAAAATATCTTGATCAGGATCTTCGTACGAAAGGAAAGTTTCCCAGCTAGCATTTGCAGTATAATCTCTACGAACTAGTTCCACCTTTAAAAAAGTAAACATTAAATAAGTTAATGAGGTTTTTTTTTACCTATTGCAATGACAGTGAACTTAGAACAGAAACAAATAACTTGCCTCATATGGACGGACTTTATGGTGAATCTCTTTGATTCCCACTTCCCTTGTTCTCACGTCTCGGCAATCTGTCCCTAAATCTTTCATTCTAGCCAAGGCTAGCTCACGGAGGTTACCATGCTCTACACCAGAACTGAAAGATAACATAAGAATATTAAAAAATATATATTCCTGTTTGGATCCAAAAAGTGACCAACATGTAGAACAGAGTGTACACTCAGAATTAAGAATGTACAGATACAGAAGTGCAAAGTTGAAACTAGGAATTGTTGCAACTGAGGATGGCCGCCAAACTACTAAGAACTCACTATGAGTTAAGGGTGGAATTTAAAATAATTGATATTGAAATGTTATTTTATTATAAATTTGATATATGAGTTTGAGCAATCGTCATATAAACACAGGATTTAATGACGTTGTAAATATTGTAAAATAAATATAAAATGTGAAACTATACACTAAAACTCACTGATACAAACACAAGATAATGTATCATCTTAAGGGGTCTGTGAAACTTCGATAATATCAATATTGGTTCAAATTTTATACTATTTGATTACTCGAATCAAACCATATTAGAAGAAAATCAATAAGGCTTTATTTCAGGCTGTTACAAATTAAAAATACATTAACATAGTTTAGGCACATTATAACTATTCTGTTGAGGAAAACTTAAATGCTTATTAATCATTACCGTATTGACCGGATAATAAGCCACACTTTTTTAACAAAACATTTATAAAACCTTTGTTTGGACTATAATCACAGCCTTGGATAGTACGTAACAAATGTAACTTTAAAGACTAGAGATATATTTTGAAATAGTGTAAAACTTATAACCACCACAACAGATGGTACTCTTGGCGCTTGCTTTAGATTGTTTTATATATAGTTCATTCAAACCCTTGAGATATAACTCATACACATTTTAAATGCAATTAATAAAATAGTGATAGGTAGTTACAATGAACACCATTTATAATTTAATTTTGTATACTCCATTCACGGTAGGAATTACTCTCTGAAAGGTCTTTTTTCCTACCAATATCCTACTAGATATTAGATTTCTGGTAGAGAAAAAGGCCTTTCAGAAAACAATTTCTTAGCTGAACAGACTAGTGTAACAGCTTATATTGTCAAAGTTTGATATTGAAAAACAAAATCTATAACCAAAACATTTCTTAATGAAGGCTGTTTTTTGGGGGTGGAATGTGGCCTATTTTTGGGTTATTGCGGTATTATTGGAAATAATAAATTCCCGCTTTAGTTTTTTAATTTCTTAGGGCCATTATTTGCTGTTTTTTATTTCTCGAATTTTCGAGATTCATTTTTTAACTTTTGAGACTAGATCGATATTATTTTTTACTAGAATTTTCGAGTCGTGCACGTCCCTACTCTTTACTGCTTTGACAAGATTCACTATGGTTGCATAAATATTTTGAAAGAACTTATAAATGAAACATATAGTAAGACTAGAGTCCAAAACTAATCTAATGTTTTTATTTATATAATATGTAACTCGTGTGTTTTTACTTTCTATGATTTTCAAAACAAACAGAACTTACCTGACTAGTGGCATGGGTATGTCTCGTTGAACCCTGTAAACTCTAGTCCACGGCGGAACCAGGGCGAGTATTCGAGCAATGAGATCAACCAAGGTGCTGGGAGGGTAACTCTTATACCTTCCTGTCTTCCACAGCTCATACAAACCAGTACCACGGATCACGAGCGTGGGGTAGATTTTGAGACCGTCCGCTCGGAAAGCAGGGTTCTCAAAAAACTCCTAGTGGAACATTTTAAGGGGAAAATATAATTATTACATGGAAACTTTATTTGTAGATTTGATTATTATCGAATGTTTTCTGGATATACAATATAAAAACAACTTTACTTTATGTTGTTTTAAACTAACATTTTTTAGATTTATTTTCTAGATCTAATGCACGGTATTATTTTCATAATATGAAAAAGAATTAAATGCGTGAACTTCCAACTTAAAATAACCAAATACCTAGTTTTGTTTGAATTTACCGATCTCTTCTAAAAAAATTATATTCATTTTAAACCAGCAAACTATAAATAATGTGCTTTATTCCAACTCAAGAGATAGATAGATATCAAAGCTTTCTTGGCTAAGCTTGGATATCTAATGATGTGATTTTTCATACTTTATTCAGGTGATTGTCAATGCAGTTACTTTTGTTTTAAATACCCGCCTCGGTGGCGTAGTGTGCTAACGCGCTAGTCGTGTTGAGCTCGACTGCCGAGGACGGGGAGATCGAGGTTCGAATCTCGGTCGGGTGAACTGGGGATGGTTTTTCCTTAATGGTTTTCCACTCTCTTTCCACGCAAATGTGGGTTCACTTCCTCTAAATTCAACCTTCCCAATCTCTAATCAATTAGCGTAATTAGTACTTAAGCGTATAACCCGAATGGGTAGTAAGACGGGATGCTAAGTAATAATAATAATAATAATAATTTATTTTACATACCTCAAGACTCAAATCCTTAAAAATATAATTCCAGTTTTTCAAGTGAAATATGGTGGGTCAAAAACGAATTATTATTAGAGGATTAACTTAACAACCAGACCCCAGACCAGTAATTGTATGAATGTTATAATGACTGGATTATTAAGAAAGAATGTTAACATTTAGTTACTGTTTATATTTTATATTATTCTATTATATTTATATTTACTCTTATGTTCATAATTTTTTTTCCACGGTTCGGATTTGAGATTTAAAGGTAAAGTAGATATTCGGATTCATAAAATAGTGGATGTGACCCAACTCTAATTAAAATACAGACAAATGTTATTTTATACTTGCAATAAACTGTTCCACATCTCTTTCCAAATCCACGTTAGGGAGATCCGGCATCATATGTGCGACCACTTTGAACCCTGCATCTTTGGCCAATTGAAAGCTCTCACACACGGCCTTGACTGTGTGACCCCTGTTTGTGTCCCTGGCTATGTCCTCATAAACAGACTGTACTCCAATCTCCAAGCGGGTGCAGCCGTAGCGGAGCATATCAGACAAGTGTCGCTTCAAGCAGTAGTCCGGTCTGGTCTCTATCGTTATACCGATACATTTCACCGTGCTCTTCTCAGAATACCTATCACAATAAAGTACTGATATGATGTGAGCAAATAAGGCTAAACATTGGATGAATGTGAATTCCTTAGAAAAATTACTCAAAAGACGGTTTAAAAACCAATGTCATATGATTGATTAAATTAAGAAAATCAAAAGAGTTTAGTGGAAAAGCTTCCTAAATCCCTGACCTGTACAAAAAGACCCAGGATAATTTAACACCTCACCTCAGTCGGTATCGTGTCTGCCTACTGAGTTAAGGGTCCCGGGTTCGATTCCAGGCATGGCCGAAAATTTTATCATTATTAGTGAAACATGGGTTTACTCTTTCACATTGATAAGTTGACAACTGGGGACTGGATGTTGTGCCTGTCCTAATCTTAAGTTAGATTTTAAGACATAAGAAGCTACAAAAGGCCTAGCAAGCCGGTAGTGGAAAATATATGGCTTGAATAAAAAAGTGACC
>CABFWB010001009.1:46632-61587 GCA_902151455.1 Timema bartmani | reverse complement strand
TGAATTCCAAACTGTTACTTTTCAACTGTCGGAAAAGACCAAACTTACAATGAACCAACTAGTTACATTGATAGCTAAGAAATTACTCTGTACGAACATGCCAAGTGCAACACATAGAAAAAAAAATCTTATGGCACCCCCAAGTTGTATCTTATTTCAAACCAAACCCTTTCTACCAAGACATGATATGATTTTAAGAATGAAAAAGACAAACTTACTTGACAGCCTCGTCCACAGTGTTACTGGTATGACCAGAAAGAGCGTCATGCAAGTTGCGGATGAAGTAATCCCGATAATCTTCTGGCAAACACATGAACGTACCACCCATCACAATGAACTCCACTTTGTCCACACTGTGACCCAATTGCTTCAACTGTAGAAGTGCACATGAATATATTACTCAGTATTCAACAGACTGAAAAATGGTAACTTGGACACAGGACTCATGGCCGGAACCTGTAGCTTAGCAGGTTTGTTTTCCGTGTTCAGGTTGTCATTTTTAACTTAATTTAATATTTTACTGGTGATGAAATCAATGTATCCATTAAGGGTGTGCGAAGTCCACTTTTTTCAATTCAAAGTGAGGTCGACTAGACTAATATGAAATATTCCCAAAGCCAAATCGAAGTTTGAATATTAAAAAAAAAAAATTAATGTTTTATAAAAAAAATTATCTTTTGCATAACTATGTAAATTTAGGTAGCAAATATAATTTACAAAATACTATATTTCAAACATAATATATTGCGTCTTAAGACAATACATTAAGTCACAAGTTTCTATCGGAACTTTTTAGGAGGGAGAGTAAAAGGCCAAGTAACGCAAAATACTAAAATAAGGAGGGAAAAACCAAATAAAAAAACAAAACAAGGAAAGACAGAGAAATAGTTTTTTCTTAGAAAGCAAAGTGATGTGGTAACTGTATGAAATTAATGACTTCAATATAGGTACCCACTTGTTCTACTCTATGTCTTGTCTGAAGGTAGGGGTCATAGCGAGCTCTGATGGCACGCATGGAGGTGGGCTCATAGCCCGTGTATGACTGTGTGGAGTATTCAAAGTCCGAGTCTGGTCCCCCGGGACAGTACACACAGATATTTCCTGTCATGTTGATGTGCGGGCAGCGATGGGGTTTGCACATTACCGCAACTACTGCTATCTGAAATACAATCATTATATTCTATCATAATTTTAATGTATGCTAAACCATTTTTATGCTTTATATCAGGTTAGTTATTAGTCAAATTTGACACACAAATTTGATGGTAAAATCGAGCTGTAAATTAAATTTAATCAGGGTTCTGTTCTAATGCATAACTTATTAAGGCTAGCTGCACACCAAATACGACATTTTGATTTTGCAACGAAACAATTTGTTGCAACGTGTTGGGTGCCATAACATTAAATGGAGTGCCGCCCACTGGTTGCAACAATGTTGTGCAGTGATTTGCAAACAAAGGGTGTTGCTCCACTGATCGATGTCTCGCAGCAAATATACTTGAGACATTTCAAAATGTGTGTATGTGCATGGACACAAACAAAATGGCTTTTGTTTGCTGTGCAGCCTACAATAGTTGTCCACCTTATCTGGGTAATTTATAATTTCTTAAATGAAATTAGCAATGTCTCTTTTTTTTTGATTGATTGGGTGAACCCAATAATCTTTTTCATTTCTTGTCCAAAAAATAGTTGATTAAAGTGCCACAAAAGAGCAGCTTCTTCATTTGTCAAGTATTCTTTGCAACCCACTTAAAACTTCACAAAAACAACTTTTCCCAACAACCAACCAATTGTACTCAACTCTCTTAGATCTTGCGTACAACTGGTATGAAATCAAAAAATTATGTTTAAGTTGCGAGTCAAAATGTCTTGACACATAAATATATGAAAACAATTTTAGTAACTTTTGTCACTGTCAGCTTCTGCCCTTCCCACCATCCTACTATATTTCACTTGTTCTAAACATCTTTCATCAAGTTTTCCAACCAATCAAATAAAGGAAAATTAATCCTGATATTCAATAAAATCCTTATAAACAGGTTTATTTTAACTTTAAAATTAGCCTAATTTATAAATTGAAATGCAAATATAAATGTAGGCCTATTCTACTTTTTAATAAAACAGGGCCTATTGTTGACTAATCTTTTATCAAGATTTCACAAATTGTAGTCAAGATATACATACTCACCCCACTTGCTGTACGAATTGGCTTAGCTTTTAATTTTGGGAGAAGCGTTTTTTTGTGGTCAGTTGGTAGTGCGGCAATGATATCCACCAACCGTGGAGATGTTTCTAGCCCATACTTTGAGGAAATCCTTGTCTTCATTTTATTTAAATTCACATCTTTTCCAATCTCATGTGCATACAACAACTCCTGAATTATCTCAGCGATAGTTATAACCATTCGTTCTTCACGACTCAAGTTTGAGACTGAAAAACAAGTATAATAAATTAAGTGGAACATGATTATCTATTTATGCCCATATTCCTTAAATCCAAATCTAGAGAAAAAAAAATATAGGCCTCAAGAGAGGCCTACCCTAAGTAACTTAATAATAATAATAATAATTTCAATTTCAATTTCAATTTCCTTTATTATAGTGCCGACCAACAGTCGTAAGACCTATAACAGGCAAGCACTGAAAAGCACACAAGTACATACCCTACAATACATACATTTACATAAGAAAACATGATAGACAAAAAATGGCCAAATAATGCCATATACCGATAAACAACCACGAGACAAAAAAGTAGTTAATAATGATAAGAATAAAAAGTAACCTTAAAAATAAATAACCAAATAGTGGTTAAAAGCAGTAACATTAAGCAAAAAATAGATCAGAATATTGTAAACTTAAACAATNATAATAATAATAATAATAATAATAATAATAATAATAATAATAATATTTAGCACCGCGTATTACTACCCGTTCGGGTTATACGCTTAAGTACTGATTACGCTAATGGATTAGGAATTGGGAAGGTTGAATTTAGAGGAAGTGAACTCGCATTTGAGTGGAAGGAGAGTGGAAAACCATTTAGGAAAAACCACCCCCAGTTCACCCGACCGAGATTCGAACCTCGATCTCCCCGTCCTCGGCGGTCGAGCTCAACACGACTAGCGCGTTAGCCAACTACGCCACAGAGGCGGGTAAGTAACTTAATAAAGAGAGTGAGAGTTTATTAATACAGTACAATACCATTAGAATTTACGTATTAATTTCCAGGAGGCCTATAGAAATATTAAATTACAATACTAGAAGTGTTACAGATAAAATGTATATTTAAGTATTATCTTACAACCCGTTCGGGATGTACACTTATGTACTAATAAGTTAATGGTTTTAGGGAAGTTATATTTATATTAAGTGTACCCACATTTACGTGAAGGGAGAGTGGAAAAACCACCCTCAGTAAACCCAACCAAGTTTCGAACCTCGATCTCCCTGTCGTCGACAATCTAGTCTACTGCGAGAGTAGCGTACTAGACCACATGGCCACCGAAGTTGACCAAGATTTACGGAGTAGGGACCAGGATAAGGATACGGATCAATACTCTGTAGGTAAAGCAAATTGAAACTGTGGCATTGATTTCTTACTGAATACGGACCACACAATGAATTTACGAATTTGGAGTCAGCATATGAGGCTTTATAATATATAAACAATGAAAATTAAACTTTGCATATAGGCAAACATAACTCACCTTTTTTATTTCGACCCATTTTTATTGCAATAGTGAAATTTGATAAACGTTCCAAAAACAATCCTTTCACAAGTAGTTTTTGTTAAAAACAATCCATTCCAACCCAGAGAAGTCATTCAGCCTAAGTTGGTAGAATTTTATATTTTATCTTACAGGTTAAGCAGTATGAAATAACTAGACCTACTATAATACTTATTATAGTCCAAGGTTTATATAGTCTATAGATTATTTTTAAATAGATAGGTAATTTGCTTTCCATAAAATTATGTTTTCATTGTATCGCCTTATAAAATTAATTAAATCACTTGTAGAATATGTAGATTCACACTAAGCCTAAATATGTAATAATGCATGCGTAATGCATGGCAAATAACGAATAGTGGATAGCACATAATACACAGGAAGTTGAAATGCATAATTTTCAATGAAAGTGTTTATAATAAATGCATAGTGACTCAGCACAATGAATTAAACTTTAACTTTTTATACGTTGTAAGTGGAGTGTAGTATAATCATTGAACCTGATACGCATCAGCCAAAGAGAATGCAAGGAGAGGCCATACAGTTTCCACCCAACATCTTTTTCTCTAGTATGATCTAGAGATGTGTCGTTCGCGAACGAATGGTTTAAATTGAACGGCTCCTCAAGGTGAACGAATCGAACTAGTTCGAATTTAACGAGACAAGACAATATGAAGACTCTTCGGCCGAAAGAAGTTCTTTTCCCTCCTTGTTCAGCAAATTTACCTCCTCTGCGTCCCCGCCCCCTCGCGATAATAAAGCCAAACAATAAGCAACATTGTCCTCACAGGTAGAGGTGGTCTCTTTAGTTTAGGAAAAAGGCTACAAGAGGCAAATTTTAAATGCTTCCTTAGAAACTCAGATATTTTAAAACTATCACGTGCTCTAAGGCACCTCACCGCAAGCTACGGCCCGTGGGCTAAATCGGGAGCGCCGAATAAGAGACCTGGTTTGACGTAGACGGTTGATTAATGTATGAATTCACTTCTATATCTATAATATCTACATCGTCGACAGTTTGCTGAGTTTAATGTGGCTTGATAAACTGATGGGACTGACTTATGAGGAAACTCACTTCTAAAAGTAGGGTGCTTGGCTTTAAGGTGTCTCATTAAGTTCCCGGTAGAACCACGAGCTAAACTGACGAATTGTGAACAATACCCACACTTTGCTTTTTTGTTTTCAATTTCGGAAAAGTGATCCCAAAGTTTACTTTTTCTTAGTGGCATTTTATTTTTTTAAACAAATGTGCATTTAAATACAAATATACTACCGAATAAACTACGTAATTAATCAGAATATATAAAGTGCTACCTTTAATAAGTTTTAGATTTGATTCATGATCATAAATAATACAATCATTAATTTAATAAACTTTAAAAACTTCTCCCTAAAAGCAGGTCTTTAATGTGAAGGGAATAGCTCATTTACACGATGTGTTTCCCCAAATATTACCGGTAACTGACTGAATGAAAGCCGTAGGTTGGTCGTGAACGATGATCCACCTAGCCGATATCAGGTCGGTCGCGAACGATGAACCACTAGCCGGTATCAGGTCGGTCGTGAACGATGAGCTGCAAAACAAGTATTCGTTCGCGAACGACTGAACGATAAAAATGAACGGCTCATTTAATTGAACTGAATCACTTCAACTCGTTCCCATGAGTGAGCCATTCTGCCCATCTCTAGCTGTGAGCTGAAGCATGGAGTGGGCAATTTTATAGGACTAGCTTATCCTGTAAAACTAGTTTTCGCTAAGAGCAGCTTGCAATGACGTCAAAGAGGAATGTGCAAGCGTATACTTGAAGTCCATAGAAATTATTCACCAATATTGTTTTGTTAGCAATATGTTGTTTATTTTAAAGCAGAAGTTTCTAGATTTTCAAGATTTTACTTGTTATAACGTGGTTAATTTATAAAATAATGGATTTAGTAACATTTGATTGAATTTGAAAAAGAATTGATGGACTAATATTCCGCAATAGAAAATGCTTTGTATTCCAACTCCAAGTGTAAAGTCCCGTTACGAATCTCTTAGTTCGTGACACTTTCGCCGCGAGCGCTAGCGATGTGGTTTTACTTGCCAACATTAGAGTGGCGTTTCTATACTTATACCTTTTCTATGATCTGATTGTTCTACTAGTCTGTGACATTACATAGTTTACATTTTGATTATCATATTATTTATGTTTAAAATAAAGTTATTTATTTTGTTTCATTCACAATTCTAGCACTCATGCTAAAATCTATGCTTAACAAATAATGATTAATTCAGTATCTTATTTTGTATTGGCTCAAACTAATAAATAGGGATATAGTACAATTGGTATTATTCATGAATTGATGATAACTTGTGTTCTACATTAGGCCTATTAGTTTACAAATTTGCTTAAAATTGTTCCATATATTTTAGGAACATGGGGAAAGATAGACGTAAAAGAGATTTGGAAGAAGTAGAAACTAGTCATTCATCCAAGAATAATCATCGAGGAAGCAAACACATGCAAGAAGATTCTCGGTCAGAGAGACATGTCAAGAAAAAACACCACAAAAATAAAAATGATTCAGACTCTGATTCTAGTGATAGCACAGAAAAACAAAGGCTTAGAGATTTGAGAGAAAGAGATGAATTTGCTGATCGCCTCAAGAAAAAGGACAGAGACAAAACACGAAATGTATCACAACCATTAGGTTCAGGTTTGTTGATTTGTTACTTTATAGTAAAATTCTTAATAGTACCTTTCACAACTAACATTTCTTTAATTCTTTTTAATTCCTCTAAACTCTTCCTAGCCCTACCTATTTTCAAATTATATAGGTTTATATACTATCCCTAATCCTAAACTGGCCTGTTCATAGATGAAATTTTGAGGATATAATATACTTCCATCAAAATGTCCTCTATGTGCATTCTTTATCATATTCTTCTTATCGCTAACTATATATAAACTAGACTTGAGCCCCCCTCATATAAAGCCCTATCTACAAACTCTGTATACGTAAGGTTAGTATAATTCATTCACGATAGGTCTTTACCTGGATGACAGTTCAAAAATCATATGTTTAGGTTTTAGGTTACCAACACTTGTAAAAGAACACTGTTTTGTTATGAATGTTAAGTTTTTTAATTACATGTTATATTTTACATTTAAAATAACTTAAACTTAAGTTTTCTCACATTATTTCATTACTTTTAACAATTTCTTTTTACCCAATCCGAAACAATATTTTAAACATATATTAAAAGTACCTATTCTTTGTTTTGGAATGTTATCTATGATGTGTAATATAGTGCATGCATTAATACCTTTTAATAAAGGCATCGTATTTACTTGGTAAAGATAAAATACTTGTAATTTATTTTATATATGATTAACTATTTTATTATTAGTTTATTGTTTTTAGAAATATTTAACTGAATAAAATATAATCGTCTGCTGCGAGGATACACCATTTTAAACAACTTGTCCGCGTCATCATCAACCACATGGCTAATATTCGTTGGTCGCCATTTTAAAGCCATATTTGTTAGACCTTTTGTGAAAGTGCTCGGAATAATAATTATTTTAACTTGAATAGAAGGATAAATAAGCTTTGTGGACGACCTCAAATAAATATTAAGACTTTGTTTAATTTAAATATATTTCATAGAATTTATTACTGTGCGCGTTTATTATATTTTTAACTTTAAATTAAGTCTCTAGTTTGTTAGGTCCACGCCTTACTCTAACTTATAATAATTTATAACTAAGTTAAATTACCTTTTATTTTAATTATTGGGCTTCTGTATTAACGTAAAAAAACTTAATCCTAGATCATATTACTAATTATTTTAAGAATAACTTTGTGTATACAGATATTTTCTCTTTAGTTCGAATACATATTAGGCCTAATTTGGTTAATTTTAATCTTACTTTAATCTAACTTTAATCTAACTTTAAACTTTTATCTTTTATCAAACTTAAATATAAGTTTAATCTAACTTTAATCTCACGAAATTTTATAAGGGGTTCTTTTTATTTGTGGATAGATTTGTGTGTGTTTTTTTGATAATGAGTTCCCAGGAGAAAAAAAGAAGAGAAGTTACAGATCACCAAGTCATTCAAAAATTTCAATTTCAAAATTCTTTGAGGTATAATATTGGCCTAAATTACTGTGGTTAACTATCACATTACTCTACATAACCATATGTTTTCATAAAAGCTGTCCCAAGTGACAGTGGCAGATATCAGCTGTTGGCGTAGTGATATTTTAGGGACTATTTTCTAGTTACTTTTTGAGCTGTCATCCAAGTAAACTTAGGTCGTGAATGGCGTATAGTACTCCATAAGCGATAGACTCCACACTAACAGATCACATTGTCTACAGAGTCCTTATCCCTAATTCCTTAGTCCTTATCACTCCGTAGGAGTTGACTCAACTGTAACTTTCTAAGGACTAGTCGATACAGACTGCTAAGGATTAGCCTACCAATCACAGCAAGGTAAGGGTGCAAATCAAAATGAAAGCACCAATGGTATTATCATAGTAATTATACTAACTAGCTCATGTTTAAATATATTAGGCCTTTTTGTGACTACAGTTATCTTAGGCCTTCCTTTCAAATGTAGCCTATCCTGGATGTTTTATCAAAATGTGTTGTGTAATTGTGTTAATTATTGTTCAGCTGTGATCTCATCTGCTTGCACCTAGCTATAAAGAATTTTATTTCGATGAGTTAAATTTGTTATTGTTTCTAACTTTTTCATTGGTCAACCTTTCCCCGGCTTAGGGACGCTTAAGTGCTTTATAAATTGATCAGGTACATTGATACATGAAATTTATAGCTGACCTAATGCCTAAATATAATAAAAACACAATCTAATGATTATTTATTTTAAAATTGCATACATTAAATTGTAAGTAACATTATACTTGCGATTCTGGAAACTTCATGGAAATTAGGCCTTGCTGTTATTTGTGTCAGCTACAATTAAGCCTAATTTGTTGTTTATTTCTGTCATTTGAAATGTTTCCATTTGTCCTGGCGGTCAACACAAAACAAACTCAGGTCCTCCAAAAGGGCCATAAGTTATACATGTCTGCTCTACAACTTAAACCATATAAAACCTATTGGTAGGATACTTATAGGGCCTACGCTTCTTGCTGTACTGTATCACAATTTTGATTTAATCACTGTGTAGGCCAATGGACCCCTTATACAAAAAGGCTGTTCCTTTCATTGCATACAATGTTCACTTAAAAGTTGCATACCATTGGCCTATTTAGGGAATGAACCAAAATGAGCCCAAAGTTAATTGACTTATAAAATCGGGGATAGTCCTTATTTAATAAATAAATATAATGTTTAGTTACAGAAGGGTGTGGGGGTGGAAATGTATAGTACCTATAATGAAAAATGTAGCATTCATCATTGCTGGGATATAAAATGTAGATCGTTTTCATTATTTAACTTACACATATTTTATTTCAGAGAAGCGAGCCTATGAAGAAGCTGCAAAGCGGCTGAAGTTGGAGGCACAAGACCGTGAAAGAATAATTCCCAAACTTAGGGTTGAATCAAGACGAAAATACCTTGAAAAGAGAAAAGAGGACAAAGTAGCTGAGCTTGAGGCAGATATTTTAGATGATGAATATTTATTTCAAGAAGAAATGTAAGTTTTAAATGGTTTGAGTTGATTTACTCTATTGTATTCTATGTTAGGCTATTCAATAAAATTAAAATGTTTTTTAAAGGAAATTATTTTTATGAAATATAGGGATTTCAATAATTCTAAGGCACTAATTCTTAAGTGGTTGGAGAGTTTCATATCTAGTAGGAGGGGGCAAGGTATGGCGGTTTGAAGTCTACTTTCAACCAAATATTTTGGTGGCTTATAACTTAGGCTTACCATACCTCCCATTTTAAACAGGATAATACCTAGGCCTACTGTTTTTTTTGCTATGTCCTGGCAGTCTTGCCATTTTAGTATAATTTCTTATAAAACTTTAAATGCTTATGGTCAATCATAACCTATATTCAAGTTTGTATCGATGGCTGCTGTTGTAGGTACCAATCATTTGTGTAATCATTGGTAGAGGCACGTTGATCAAGATCAACAACTTTCCATTGAATAAATAGTGTAATTTTAAAGTTAATAAATTATTCAGAGAAGAGAAAAAAATATGTCTTGGCAACGCCTGCATCGCTTGGACGCGGCTGTATTCTGTAGGGCTAGTTTTTTTGTTCTTTGTGCTTGTTGGTTACAGTATACACATGTCGCATACTCTTTTTAAGTTTTTATTTTACATTTTTGACAGTTTTAAGCCTTAATTTTTTTAATTTATTGTATAATGTAAGTTTGTCTGAAAAATACTCATAGTATAGTATGGGCATTATTGCATTTCCCCCTCTACGTCAACTTATAAGTTTTTTTGGTGGGTTCTATGCATAATTATTGTACAGGCAATATTTGTACGCAATACAACTTTTTTTTAGTGTCCTCTTTATTAACATTGCCCTCTCCTGTGCCTCATCCCATTTTTGTCCCAAGGAATTATGGTCGTTCTACTTATAAGTGATAACCCAGACACCACATAACTTACATAAAGATATGTTTAAAACAAGGAGTAGGGCCTATAGCGTGAGAAAGTTACATACCGGAATCCATAAGTATTTTTGAACATAAATGAAAAGCTTTTGCGTCATAAAACCATCTTCAATGCAACTAGACATATTGAACTGAGTCCACTCAGGTTAAAGCCGGGTACACTATTAATATGGCGGCAGTTTTTACTCACCTCTTAGACTCGGTGAAACTGTTACTGTATTGATCGCTCACTATACAGTTGAACAATCTTACAATAGTGCTACAACGTGCGCAATGACTTTGATTTTAAAAGGACAGGCTTGATAATGAATGAAAGGAAACAATTCATAGCTTTGTTAAGAATGGCTTTACCTGGAAAGAATCCACAAGACTCCACTGCTTCTGAAGTGTCTTCAATCGGTTCAAATTCCTTTAAAACCTTAACAACCAGGATAAGAGTGTAATTCACAGACCATTATAATAAGCTCCAAGGTGCTAATAACACAAGTGTTAAGGGCTTGAAAACTATTCTTTTGGCAAAACCTCCCGATAATCTCACATTATAAACAGGGTTTTATGTAGGCCTACACCATATGAGCTGCAGGCTATTTTGGTGCACAACTATTTAACTTTATTTGTTCTTTTTCTTTTAGCACCGCGTTTTACTACCCATTCATGTTGTACGCCTCTGTACTAATTACACAAATGGATTAGGGAGTAGTAAGGTTTAATCTAGGTGAAATGCACTCTCATTTGTGTGGAGGGAGAGTGGGAGACCATCTAGGAAAAAATCACCCTCAGTGCAGGCAACTGGGATTGAACCCCTATCTCCCCCCGCCTTTGGCAGTCTAGTTCAACATTAAAACTTGCCATCCTATTAATATTTTGTCAATAATTTTTAAGGTGCTTTAATTTAGTAGCCTAGTTTTTTTAGTATAAAAAATTTATTTAATATCATAAAGTATGTATAAATAAATCACTACCCCTTATACTAAACTTTTAAGACTGTGATGATGAACTTGTTGCTTATGAAAGTTAAGATGTCTTATACTATTGAATTTGCGACTAACTTTCCAGATTAACCGAGAGAGAGCGAAAAGACAGAGACCATAAAAGAAAATTGTTGGAGTTGGCTAAAGATCATGAACGTGCTCGTGAACTTGAGCGTGTGCAGCGCTATCACATGCCTCAAGATGCAAGGAAGGTAGGAATCTAAATAGGTCATGCTTATAAACCTACCTACTGGATGTTGCATTAAATCAAGTTAAAACCCTTTTTTTTTCCAGTCTAGATTTGATTTAACTTTCCCTTTTTAAAGAAAACATTTTATACTTTCTTTCGACTAAATTGACAGTTATTTCAACCAAAACGTTGATACCAAAGAGAAGTATTTTTGGAATTTACTACCTTTCATTCCACACCTCTTTCCCAAATAATAATTTAAATAAATCTTTATATTCTTCCTTAATGTCTTAGCGAGTATGTTTGAGGTAGAAAAAATATAAATTTCTTCAATAAGGATTTAATGTTTTAAAAAAATACCTTGTATCTCTAATTGGAGGACTTAACCACAAGACACCACAAGTAGAACCCACTCTCCCGTTTCCCAAATATATTGGTATGGTCCTGGACCAGCGATATTTATTTTGTATATGTTTTGTTTATAGGTACAATTTGCTTTTTTTTTATTATTGTATGGTCCGACACCTTAGCTTAGTCGGTAGCGTATCTGTCTACTGAGCTAAGGATCCCGGGTTCGATTCCTGGCTTGGCTAAAAAATGTATCATTGGTGAAATGTGGGATTCCTCTTTCACATTGATGAGTTAACAGCCTCGGGTGGCGTGCTGTGTCTGTTCTAGATTTAAGTTAGCCTAGTTTATAAGTCGTGAGCTGATACAATCAGTTGGTTCAGAAAGTACACGTTAAATACCTTAAATAAATGAAAAATTGTAATTTTATTGTATGAAGATGCACTCCAATTTCCTTTAAATGGTAAGAGTTCGGATAGTAATATTTCTTTATATTAGAGGTTATTCTGTACAGTGGTTTTATTTCTGGTGTCCAACAAACTGGGAAATAGCAATTAAATATACTAATAATAATGTTGTGAAATACTTAGGAATGTTGCAAAATTAATTACTAATAAAATATAAACACTACTAGAATTTATTGATACGTAACCGTACCGATCCTCCAAGGTTTTTTTAAAAATCTGTAGACATTTAAATAAAAGTATTCTAAAATATCCTGAAAATAAAAAGCAATAAAATATTTTGCCAAAAAATAATAAGGAAAACTGTGGCTGCTTCGGGTTTGTTGTTAACCTGTAAAAAAATTATATTTAGATTCAAAAACTTAGAAAAACCTATGCATTTTAAAACTTTCTCAGACTTGTTGATACATTTATTTTGTCATATTTAACTTATTCAGTTTGACAAGAACACGTCCAAATATAAACACTAGGACTACCTTATATTGTAAATCAATTTCTTGTAAACTTCAGGGCAAGTCAGATGAGAAGTATGAGGAGGTGGATGAACGCGAGAGAGTGCCTCACTATGAACAACGGAAGTGGGAAGAAGAACAAATGTCCTCGGCTGTCTTCCGGTTTGGTGCACGCGATGCGAAAGAAAAACAACTTAAAGATGAAGGAAAAGAATATGACTTGGTTTTGTGAAGATCAAATTGAGTTCATTCAAGCATTCCAGATACCCGGATTCAAGAAGGATATAAAGGTTAGCTCTCCATTCTTTACAGAGTATGGTAGGGGAATATTGGGGTTGTAAGTTTACTTATAATATCATTACAACACATTAAATGGGACAATGATTTAATAGGTCATAATATTTTTTTTGTGAAATTATGCTAAAATAATTTGTATCTAATAGAGATAGATTATTAACTAGCAAATGTGTCTGAAATATATAAAAAATAAAGTGTGGAAGGTACAGACAGGAAAGGTGGATAGAAATATATCAAAGTGTCGAACACAACTTGGCTTTTACAATGAAAAGAAGAACACAGTTCACACTTTACATTGCTGCCATTGGACAAAGAGGTAATGGCTTCCTCTGGAAGAAAATCGATCGTCACCGACCACTCCCCTGACCTAGGTTTCAATCTATTGGAACTCATCAGGAGGGAGTGTGAAACTGCGCAATGCAATTTCTCAAAAGAGGGGACCAAAAAACATATAAGGAAGGGAAAGGAAAATTTTAAAGAATGATAGGACACTTAGATAGGAACATGTAAAATGAATCACATAACCTGGATCGGGCAGTAACGATCGATTTTCTTCAAGAGGCATCCATTACCTCTTTTGTCCATTGGCAGCAGTGTAAAGTGTGAACTGTGTTCTTCTTTTCATTGTAAAAGCCATTTTGTGTTTGTTCCCTTTTATGTGTTTAGATCCACCTTTCCTGTACCTTCTTCCAAATATAATACAATAACTTCTTTTACAGCAATTGTAATTTACAAAAATCTAACACATAACAGCTTCATGCTTTGTTTGCTAACTCTTAATTGAATTAATTATTTTTAATTGTTCATAGGAAGAAAAACCAAAGCTAACAGAGTCACAGAAAAAAAGGTTGACCCTCGAAGAAACCAAACGAAGTCTTCCAATATTTCCATTCAAGGATGACCTGATAGATGCAATTAAAAACCATCAGGTAGTTACCAACATTATTAGGATTTAAATATAAATGTAAATAATGCGGCAACACTCTAAAATAATGTAATGTAAGTTAATAATGAAGAAAATGATTATATTTAGTTGGTTAAACTTTAAACAGGTTTTACAAATAATCTAGCCTTAACTAGTGAAATGTGGGAAGTTATAAAGTTATAAATGTGACACCTTGATTACAAGGACAAGGTTAACGTTCACCATCTAGTTAAATGTCGTGTGTGATTGCGTTATGTCTATATATGATTATATGCATTATATACTGTTCGACCGTTTACCAAAGGCATTTTGTGGTCAAAAAGTCACTAATTTTGGTTTTCCAACTCAGTAGACAAACTATTCTTTTAAGTTTTTTCCCTTCCTTACTGACATTTACTTTAAATTATTGTATACAGTATTTCCACATAGCTTACATCATGTTTCCAACCAATACGACAACTATTCATTTTATCATCACTTTGTTTCAGGTTTTAATCATAGAAGGTGAAACAGGTTCAGGGAAGACAACTCAAATTCCGCAATATCTTCACGAGGCTGGTTTCACGGAAGATAATAAAATGATAGGATGCACTCAACCAAGGCGGGTGGCGGCCATGAGCGTGTCGGCCAGAGTTGCCGAGGAAATGGGCGTCAAACTAGGAAATGAAGTAAGCTCACTATCATCGTCGCCAACTGTTTCCGTTCTGTGACTGGGTAAAATGCCTTCCACCATTCTTCCTCCTTTACTTGCTTGCTTCCATTCTTTTCCTCTCACTTGCACACTTTAGGTTATCTGCTCCTCACATCTCTTCTTTGGTCTCGCCTTACTCTATTTTTCCTACATACTTCATTTTTTAATTTATTTAGCACCGCGTCTTACTACCCGGTCGGGTTATACGCTTAAGTACTAATCACGCTTATGGGTTAGGAATTGGGAAGGTTGAATATAGGGGAAGTGAACACGCATTTGCGTGTAGGGAGAGTG
>CABFWB010001009.1:28864-46594 GCA_902151455.1 Timema bartmani | reverse complement strand
TCACCCGACCGAGATTCGAACCTCGATCTCCACGTCCTCGGCAATCGAGCTCAACACGACTAGCGCGTTAGCTAACTACACCACCGAGGCGAGTACTTCATTTTAATCCTGTTTTCAACGAGTGGTAGACTTAGAGGCCAACAGCACGATATATTGACCCAGTGAAATATTGCACCTAGAGAGTGGGCCAACGGACAATTTGTGTCTACAATAGAGTTGATGTATTTCCCAAACAACTGAGTCATCTATATTGTGTTTTGCTTTGAATTCTTATTTTATGCAGATCTTAATAACCTTTTGTGTTTTTAAATCACAGGTAGGCTACAGCATTAGGTTTGAAGACTGCACATCTGAACGTACTTTTATAAAATACATGACGGACGGTACTTTACACAGGGAGTTCCTCTTCGGAACCAGATTTGCAGGCGTACAGGTACAATAACACGACATTTGATGATTTATTATAGTTATCATAGTAAAATAAATAATTGTGATAAAATTATAAAAGATGAAGCCCAAATAAAAGTAAAAAAATTAACACATATTTAGATAGTATCTTTAATTTTATTTGTGCTTCATTGTTTTATAGCTCTAATATTGCTCATTGGTGGATCAGAACCATTTTTATGAATGGATTACAAGAAAGAATGTTATATCTTAATAAGGAAAACTTCTTTTCGTTATATGAGGCAATTGTATCATATTTGGAAGAAAGTACAGGAAAGGTGGATGGAAACATATAAAAGGGACGAACACAAAATGGCTTTAACAATGGACAAAGAGGTAATGATTGCCTCTTAAAGAAAATTGATCGTCACCGTCGAATCCCCTGACCTCCCTGATGAGTTCCGATAGAATGAAACCTAGGTTGGGGGATTGGGCGAAGACAATCGATTTTCTTTTAAGAGGCAACCATTACCTCTTTTTCCATTGGCAGCAATTTAAAGTGTGAACTGTGTTCTTCTTTTCATTGTAAAAGCCATATTGTGTTCTTCCCTTTTATATCTTTCTATTCATCTTTCCTATACCTTCTTCCAACATAAAAGAAAGAATGTTAACATTTAGTTACTATTTGTGTTTTCTATTATTCTATTATACCTATATTTTGTCTTATGTTCATAATTTTCTCCAAGATTGGGACTCAGATTTGAGATTCGAGATTCGAAGGTAAAGTGGAGATTCGGATTTGTAAAACTGTTGATCCGACCCAACTCTAATATTTATTTATTTATTTAATAACATATATCATACTTTGAGAAATCTGACACCTTAGCTCAGTCGGTAGCATGTCTGCCTACTGAGCTAAGGGTGCCGAGTTTGATTCCTGTCATGGTCAAAATATTTATGATTTGTGAAATGTGGATTTACCCTTTCACAGTGATAAATTAACTGCTGGGGATTGGATGTTGTACCTGTCCTAGTCTCAAGCTAGATTATAAGGTACATGAAGCTAGGACAGGCCTAGCAAGCCGGTAGTGGAAAATACCGTATATGGGTTGAATAAAAAACTGACCTAGGCCAAAGGCTGGAAACAGTAATGAATGTAAAAATAAGATATTTTATGCCTCCTCAATTCATCTGATCAATGTCGTAAAACAATATGTTTATTTGTGTACTTTTTTGTACCTTTTAAAACTATTACTAACAATATAAATGTTAGATTTAATGTAATGTTTAAATTTCTTGTTTCATTCAGTGTAATGATTATTGATGAGGCTCACGAAAGGACACTTCACACGGATATCTTATTTGGATTGGTCAAAGATGTCGCGAGGTTCCGGTCTAACCTCAAGATACTCATCTCCAGTGCGACACTTGATGCCAAAAAGTTTTCCGACTATTTTGATCAAGCTCCCATTTTTAGAATACCAGGTATTTTAGTTTTAAATTTACATTTTTAACTTTATTTGTATTAAACACTTTTGGGGTGTTTTAATATTTTTAAATATGACTAAGCTCTTGCGTGACAAAGTAGTTTATTTAACTATCTGTGACATAGTTTAGAGAATTTTAATATACGTTCATAAGGTGTCAACACAATATACTTAAATGATTTTCATACTTTTTTTGTTCAATTTTTTTTAGTCATACTCACTAATGCCAGTACTGGCTATTGGCAACTTAAACTATCTTACCAAAGGATGTGCAACCTGTGGCTCAGGAGCCGTTATTGTGCAGCCCTTCACCTGCCGACAAAATGGTAGGCACTGCCGCCCGCACTAATTAACAACAGCTATTCATATGTAAATTATACACACAAAATTTAGTGTTAAATAAGGTTGCTTGTTCTTAGCTAACTTAAAGAAACAAGTTGATAAGGGTGAAATTTAAGGAAATTCACAATTTTGTGCTTGAAAAGAATTTGGGAAACCTTTAATCCCATCTCACCTGGCCGAGTTTAAACCCCAATTTCCTGAGAGTCGGAGGGCTACACTATTCATACAGTTTTTGTTCATTTAAGTAAAAATGGTTGTTATTTTGTGATTATATAATTATCACATCTGTATTCTAGGTCGGCGTTTCCCAGTCGACATCTACTACACAAAGGCCCCAGAGGCGGACTATATCGACGCAAGCGTGGTATCTATCCTTCAGATCCACGCGACTCAACCTCTCGGGGACATCTTGGTGTTTCTGACAGGTCAGGAGGAGATTGAGACATGCCAGGAGATGCTGCAGGATCGAATTCGCAAACTGGGATCTAAAATCAAGGAGCTCATAATCCTCCCCGTCTACTCCAACCTGCCGAGTGACATGCAAGCCAAGATATTCATGCCGACACCACCGGGGGCTCGCAAGGTATCACCTCGCGTTTTGGGACAGAATAGAATGATGTATTTGTAGCGTGTGTCTTACACGGGGAGTCACTGCTCTACTCTTTCATGTACTCCTTGTACTCCAGCTCTTCTCTGGATAACTTCATTCCTAATCTTGTTTCTCCTCGTTGCCATGAATAAAAAATTTCTTTCCCTGGTTCTAAAAATTGTAATATTGTAAATATCCTTAAGAATGTTTTGTTTGTTTGTTGAATCAAACAAATTCTCTTTTTATTTGAGCATCTCACTCACTACTTTTGTTAAATTATCTTTCATTTATTTAAGTTACATTGGACCTAAAATATATTTAGATGCTTTGAAAATCTATTTATTACTTGTTCTTGTTTTAGGTTGTGCTTGCAACAAACATTGCCGAGACATCATTGACTATTGATAATATTATATATGTTATCGACCCTGGATTTTGCAAACAAAATAACTTCAATTCTCGAACAGGCATGGAGTCACTTATTGTTGTCCCAATTTCTAGGGTGAGTTGTTAATGTTTATTTTATTTATATGATTACTTAATTTTTTAAAAGAGTACATATGAAACTTATTAGTTTTTGTTTATTAAATGGTGAAATTTAAGAATCAAGTACAAATATTTATTAATTTTAATCCTGAAATAAAAGCTTGGAAATTGAACAAAAACACAAAAATATACTTTTTGATTGGGTTAAGTTTGTTAATAAATTTCTTATCATCTGAAATTCTTATAAATTTTTACTTTCTCATATCAAGTGAAAGTATTGTAATCATAAATTTTTTTATTATGATGAATTTGCATATGTTTCCCCTATTAGGTATAAAAAGGTAAAATATTTTTTTTCTAAAACACTAATATCATGCCCTTACACAAGTCATTTTTATGAAAGCTGGGATTTCTCTCTGAAAATTATGACAAAAAAAAAAGAATTTTGTATTAAGAAGATACTGGCAGCCCTATATCTCATGATAAAATAAAAATTCAACCTATATCTTTGAAACAGCATTGTGAAAAATACATCAAGACTAGGGCCCCCATGTCTTGTAAAATCACACTTACCTTTCTATGACTTTGTGATGCTCCAGGCATCGGCCAACCAGCGTGCAGGTCGAGCTGGCCGCGTGGCTGCAGGCAAGTGTTTCCGTCTGTACACAGCTTGGGCCTATAAACACGAGATGGAAGACAATACCATTCCCGAGATCCAGCGCATCAACCTTGGCAATGTTGTGCTTACACTGAAGGCTCTCGGAATACAAGACCTGATGAACTTTGACTTCCTTGACCCTCCACCACATGAGACAATGGTATAAACACACTTTTTTTTCCTACCATATTTCACTGCTCATGTGGATTAAATGCATATACAGGGTGTCCAAAAATTATCTTTACAACTTATATGCAATATTATATCTTGAATGCTTCACATATCACTGATGGTGCTCATATTGAATGTGTGTAGCTTCATTACTTTAACGTTTTTACTTTAACTTTAAAAGAATTTAGGGTTTCATACACCTACATTTCCTTTATTGGTAATTTTGTTTATTTTAGGGGTGTGTAAAGTCCACTTTTTCAATTCGAAGCCAACTCGAATCAAATATGTGAAATATTCTCGAAGCCGAATCGGAGTTTGAATATTTTTTTGTTAGTTTTTTAACACTAGAAAAATATATTATATTGTTGCTTTTTAAACTTTATGTATTGAAATTACTTAGAAAATGGTTTATTGTACTTATTGTTACTAATATTTCATTTTTAATCTAATAAATCAAGTTATATTACAACTCTTCCTTCACCTCTGACAAGACGTGTATTAATCACAACTTGTGAATGTGTGGAATGCCAGGCCTCCATCGTGATTCGGATCCCACGTTAAACTGTAGGTCCTCCATTTCATCTCACAATCACCCTACCATTACACATTAGCATAAGTGCGTATAACTCGAACGGGTAGTAAGACGTGGTGCTAATAATAATGTATTACAACTTAGAATTCAATTACTTAGGATTTTCTCTATAAATGTTTTATATTATATATAAATGGCAATAATTGATCATAAATCCAGTATTTTAGCTGTCAATATTTTATTGACGAAGCTTCGAAGCCAGAATTTTTTTCAAAGCGAAGTCGAAGCTGACATTTGTTTCGAAGTTTCTAAGCAGAGTTGAAGCTTTGCACACCCTTAGTTTAGTTAATTAGTTAGTAGATATTTCATTAGTATCAAAGTTGTAAAGAAAATTTTCTGACATCTTCTATATTAATTATGCAAACAGAGTAGGGATGAGGAAGGTATAATTTAGAAGCAGTGTAGGCATACCCACAGTTGCATGAAGAAAAAAATTACCATCGGTACACCCAACTGGGATTCGAACCCCGATATTCATGTCATCGATATTAGACTCTATTGCAAGAGAGATAAACTTTGACCATTCAACCACGGAAGCAGGTATAATAAACTCTTAACTGATTGATAACTGAAGTGTAAAAAGTTTTTAAAAAAGTCTTAAACATTTAATGAGCATCAGCATTTAATGAGCAAAATACACGTTTAAATTTTAGGATTATATTTTGGAGTGGACAGTTTTGACCACAAACATTTGTTCAACATAAAATATTGGAAATTCAAGAATATAGAGAGAACTTACATTTTATATTTGACTCGTGTTAAAATCAAAGTTATAATTTATTACTTAATATATTAAATCCATAGAGTAGGCCAACCATCTAAAAAAAATTATATTATTTTATATTTAGCATAAAATTCTAATGTGCTTTATTATTTTTATGCAATTAGTTAAAAACATGTGTATGTAACTTGTACTTTAACAAAACTAAATTTGCTGAAATAGAATGTTTGATTTATGCAGTATCCATACAACCATACGTTTTAGAAACTTAAGGAAAGATTGTGCCATACCCGTTAGTTCTATTACAGTTGTTTTAGTTTTTATATTTTTAATTGTTATTTATTTCAGGTACTAGCTTTAGAACAGTTGTATGCGTTGGGCGCCCTTAATCATAAAGGAGAACTCACAAAGTTGGGTCGTCGTATGGCTGAATTCCCAGTCGACCCTATGATGGCCAAAATTTTACTGGCATCGGAAAAGTGAGTTATAAATAAATCCTTTTATTAGGTTATTTCGCCTGAATTTTATACCCTTTTGGGTCATACACATTAATTATGCTAGTTAAATGGGAGGAGGAAGGATTTTAGAGGGAATGTAGTTACAAATAAAATTAACTAAGATCACGTGGCTTTTACAATGAAATTAAGAATACAGTTCACAGTTTGAATTTCTGCCATTAGACTAAGAGATACCCGTTGCCTCTTTAAGAAAATTGATTGTAACCACTCAAGGCCTTGACTTGTTTCATTCCAAAATTCTAGAGATAGTGTATAAAACGCAAAACACAACTTCTTTGAAAAGGAAACTATAAAATCAAAAATGAGAAAAAGAAAATTTTTATAAAGCATAAGAGGATATATAATAATTGGAACATGGAAATGTCATGTTGTGTTTGTTTAAATAGTTGGTTTCTGTTCGTCTATTCTTTTTATTTGTTTTCATATTTTCCGTAAAGAGTAAATAACAATATTTATTACTATTACTATTATCAGGGGTTTGCGAAGCTTCACCAAATTTTTTTTTTTAAATAATTATAATACATTTTGTGATAGGAACTTAATTTATTATTTTAGGATGAAATTTATTAATTACATTCAGAATATAGCAGTTTCTAAATTATATTTAATACATAAATTTATATATTACTATGCAAAGTATGATATTTTTTTTATCCAACATTAAATATTTTTTTAAAGATTCGAACTTCGATTCGGCTTTGAGAATATCTCATATTATTTTATTAGACTTCAATTCGAATTTAAAAAGTGCACTTCGCACACTCTTAACTAATATTATTGTTGTTATTATTTATACTTTAAATATTATAATCAAACCGAACAATAGTGATAAGTAACAAAATAAATAATTTATAAGAATTAAATCTAGCTATCAATTGATATTTATAAAATAAGCAATTAAGGTGAAAAATAATTATTTGAGCAGTCCAGTAATCATAAACTAGTGGTTTTTTTTCCTGCTGCCACTCCTTAATTCTACCCTGTCATTCTACCACATTTTCTCATTCCCATTCTGTTTCAATTGCATCTTAGATTGTCCTTTAAAAAAATATCTATATAAGTAACCTCCCTGACTTGCCCTTTTACTTTGCACCAACAAATCCCCTCCCTTTACCAAGCACTAGTACAAAGGACCATATTGTCTGCCATCCAGCTTAAAACTGGTTGGTCATTACTACCCGATTTCTCAATGCCGATCATCGGCTTGGACGATTGTGCTGTGATTGGTTGATTATTGAATCCGCATCGAGCCAACCCTACTTATAAAATAAATAAACAATAAGTGGTGATTATCCACTGGCTATTGGCCAGGAGCAAACCACTATTTTTGTACCAATATATATATTATGTTTAATATGGTTTGAAAATATATATAAACCTTTTTAACTTATTTTAAATTGTTCAGATACAAGTGCTCTGAGGAAATTCTGACTATCGCGTCCATGCTGTCAGTAAATGGCGCTATATTCTATCGGCCCAAAGACAAGCTAATCCACGCTGACACGGCACGCAAAAACTTCTTTGTGCCTGGAGGGGACCACTTGATGCTCCTCAACATTTACAACCAATGGAGTGACACAGATTTCTCCACGCAGTGGTGCTATGAGAACTTCATCCAGTATCGATCGCTGAAAAGAGCGCGTGATGTAAGGGAACAGCTGGCTGGTCTAATGCAGCGCGTCGAGATCGAACTAGTCTCTAACCCAACAGAAACCGTTAACATTCGCAAGGTAAGACATTTATTCTTGGATAGTTTATTGAAAACATTCAACACATGCTAAGCTCATGGTAGCTTTAATGTAATATAATAATTCAATATTTACATCTGTAAGTAGCCATGATAAATCTTTGTCACTTTATTAGACCTCTTTTCTAATGCTTGATACAAATATGTTGACAGGCTATCACTGCTGGATATTTCTATCATGTTGCCCGTCTGTCTAAAGATGGCCATTATAGAACAGTGAAACACCAGCAAAGTGTGACAATACATCCCAACAGCTGTCTTTTTGAAGAATTACCCCGATGGCTGCTCTATCATGAACTGGTATTCACAACAAAAGAGTTTATGCGACAGGTACTGTCACTTTTAGCTATAGATCTATATTTTACTTTCAAGTTTGTAATATTTTATGTATAATTATTTTGAAGCATGCTCATTTAATGTTAGTTCACTAATCATAAGACCGCATTGGTAATAGTTTTCTTGCGTGTGTGTTATATTTAGATATCTAGAAAACAATATGCAAGTATAAGATATTGGTCAATCTTTCATAAAAATACTAATAACTAAAAATATATATTTTTTAAAATTTGATTTTAAAGCCTTGAATTCAAAAATTTGAAATTCCAATCCCTAGTTTTTTATTCTTGAATAGCTATCAGAACAAGTACATGAATTTGCAACATATTCTTGTAGGGGTGTGCAAGATTGACTTTTTCCGTTCGAGACGAGAACAAGAATTTAAAATGTATAGTCATTTATTTCTAAATTCGCTATCTTAAGAGACAGTGCGATATTTAATTTGTTAGATGAATACTTTGGCCCTAATAGTGGAAATTTAAACAAATATATCAAATTTTAAACTTAATACAAATCTGACATCAATATATGAAACATTAATAACACCAACGAAGCTGTAATATATAATATACTTATTACCTCTAGACTATACTTGCTTGACAATTGCTTGGTAATCGCAACCAGCCATACATATTCTTGCTGGCTATATATTTTGATGCGTAGTCTAAGAGTAGTAACTCTATAGAGAGTGCACACAACTTCAACATGGTGGGTGACTAGTTGAAATCTATTGATTCAAGATATCTAATTTGTTTTAAGTGAGATATTAAATAAATTGACTAACCAAAATAAATTAAATAAATACCTATTGCATAACAAATAATAATAGCAAATATAAAAATGTGTTGAATTACCCAATGTTTTAGATATTCAGGGAAGAAAGAACATTTTCCAAAAATTTCAAGTTTATAGCATATCTGTCCTGACAATCAGGAACGAGAAATATTTATCTCCCACTGGAATCCCGAAATTCCGGATTCCCGCTAATCCCTATATATTTGTATATTTTTCCATTTGTGCTCTATTAATTTTATTATATTTATTTTACTTTTCCAGGTGACAGAAATTGAAAGTAAATGGTTACTAGAAGCAGCCCCCCATTACTACAAGCCTAGAGAGTTGGAAGATTCTACAAATAGAAAGATGCCCAAGCAAATGGGCAAGTCTCGTTCTGAATTGGGTATTCACTAGCAGTGTTTTATTAATTGCTAATGTACATACAAAATATACCAATTTATTTAATTACTTTTGTATTAATTCTGAATTAAAATTAAATTATATTCATTATTTATTTTTTTTCACCTATCAACTACTTGTAATAATTTTGTCAAGCTCATTCAGTCATATATTTAATTAGTAGTATAAAATATTAAAATATTTTTGTAAATAAATGTAATGACACTACCTTTTAATATTGTGTTTTTGTTATATAACATATAACCTCATTCCTAATCCTGTTTCTCCTCGTGACAGCTAACATGCTCCTCAACCTTCCTTATCTATCTTATGGTGCAGAGAGACTGGCAAGTAATCTCACTTCGAGATACTGTCAGACAGTACTGTCACAAATGTAAACAGCTCTGAGACTAGATTTCTGATGACTCGCGCAAGTTGTTCCGCGAGACCCACACTTGCCTGTCTAAACACACTCCTCACCACTTCCGTAAGCACTCACGGAATATCCAAACCATTTTGATATTTTCTGCGAGACGTGTGGCAGTTAATTGTCTCTCTCGAAAAGTGTAGTGATAGTGAAGTAAAATTGCTAATGGCTCTGAATGAGGAAAGTGAAGTTTTGTGGAATGTGGGAAGTTTATAATACAGAGACAAGTTAAAAAAAAAACTAAAAAACAAAAGGTCTTACAAGCCACAGCAAACAAGTTTTCCACCAACTCAGTGTACATTTAGAAAGCTGCACACTATACGCGGTCAGTTTAATCAAGAATTATTGAAATAAAAATAAGTTTAAAATAAGTGGTACTGAATCCACTCCTTAACCCAGAATTGCCTTCCGTTTCTTTTTATTAATAGAATAGGGTTGGTTTAGGATTAATAATGCAGCAGCATATTTGACATGTCTGACAGAAGGCATTATTTCAAAATGACAAACAAACCAAGAGTGAGCAATTCTCCTCCTAAGTGTAAACAGTTTTGTGAGGATACTCGCGGGAGAACTGTCGCAATTCACTTGCGAGTGTAACTGTAGCCTTACATCCACATACCAATATCATTGTAGACATTTTTAATAGAAGGTTCCATTTTCAACGCTTAATTCAAAATAATAGAATCTTAACTCTTTAATAATCCTATTAAAGCTATATTGATTGATATGAATACAAAAACATAATTTACTATTTCATGTGTGTGTGAGTCATCAGTTGTTTGGGAAACATCAATTATTACTGTATTAAATAAAAGATTTTGTGGACGTATGAACACAATTTGTTAAGACTCAAGACATCTAAACACCATTCCCTAAAGCATTTCAGAAAGACCTGCTTCGGTGGCCACATGGTCCAAGGCACTACTCTCACAATAGACTAAACTGCTGAAGATGGGGTGAGCAGGGTTTGATCCTGGTCGGGTGTACAACGGATGTTTTTCCCCTAAATGGTTTCTCACTCTCCCTCCATGCAAATATGAATACACTTCCTCTAACTTCAACTGTCCTAATCCTTAACACATTAGTTTGATTATTACATAGGTATAACCTGAAGGGTGGTAGGATGCAGTGGTAAAAAAAAAATCTGAAAGTATACCTTGTATTATGTATGAAATAAAATGCATTGAGCAAAAACAATTTGTAATAAATAAAATGATAGAATATTTGGAAAATAATAGAACACAAATAAAACTAAAAAACTTGACACATGTTTACACACACTTCTATATTTTGGTGCTATTATAGCATCTTCCTCAGGAAGTAGTAGTAGTAAGACTTTATGCCAAGAGAGTGTGTGTGTGTTTGTTTTTTGTTTGTTTTTTGCTTGTTTCAAGACGGACAAGCTTTAACTTCAAACGAAATGAGTTGTTACACTTTTATAAACTTAATACTTTTTATAGTGTAATTTGTCAGTTAAATATAGGATGGTATAGGGTTGATATAAGGTAAGCTGTTGTCTACCTAACTTGACCAATTTTTAAGAGAGCGCCTTCCCATAAGGTTTACTCACGAGCCGCTACTGTAATTAGAACAAGCTTAAATAGAGGGGAATATTGAATAATCTAGGCTTTGGTTAAATTGAGATTGGAAAAAGACCTATGAAAATTTAAAAATACTTTTTGTATGCAGAAGAGTTTACTGAAATGAGCATATTATTTTCATTTTTTCTTGTTCAATAGTTCACGAACTACATCTGGTAGTTCATTCGTTCATGAACCATACAGAATTTATCGTAATTAAATATGAACCAGTTCGCCTAAATTAGACAAACTCGTTCTACTTGCTCAGCTGGATCAACAGTTAAATTTAAACTTTCATTCACGAACAATACAGCTATAATTTGTTTTATTACAATTTTAAAAGTGAGTTTTAAATGTGGGAAACGTAGCTATTGTGTTAATAATGCATAAAACAGATTCTGTACGGTACCAGTACACCTCTTAAAATATGTAAATTAATTAAATGAAGGCCTTCAGAACCTTATATTTCAAAATACATCACTTTGTTTTTGTTAGAGTTAATTACCATGGTTAAAATTTGAATTCCAAAGGAAAAATTCATGTAAAAAGGTCATATCTTAAAGTATTTATAGTATTGTTTTTAAACTATATATTTGCAGAATAGATTTATTCTTTAAATTAAATTGTAAAGTAATAATAACAGCCTTTTTTTAAAATTATGTTTGTTTCAATGAGAGATACGCTATACCGAAAACATAATATTTACTTTTTTAAACTTATGGGAATAAAATAGACCTCTATTTTCTTTATTCTCCCGTGACAGAGACGTCAATGAAAGATCTAAGGACTATTTTGACTAAACAAAAAAGTTTAGTACATTCCTTGTCTCACAGATGCCCCTGTTATATTTATATAGTATCTCGGAAAAGGGACAAACCCAACAAATTTTCTTCAAAGTATTAGATAGTAAGAGATAATTTATATTTGCAGTTCATTAATTAGTGCCCCTAAACGATTAGACTGTCAGTATTAATAAAGTAATAGGTAATTAATAATACTGACAGTGTAGGGACAGTACAGATTTATAGACTTAAATTCACTATCTTAATTTGTACACGCGTTTAAACTGAACAGGAAGACGGTACTAAAAAAAGCACACGAGCTAAACAAAATCTTGTTCTTCAATCGGTCACGAACTATTTAATGGTGATCAAGCAGTCAAACCATTTCTACTAGTTCACCAGGCCGAACTGTTCAAAATTCAAAAAATTTAACTACTAGTTCGTGAACTACACTCTGGTTACTAGTAGTGTAACCTATTAGCCAGGTTTACGAATCTACAAATGTTTTTACGCCGTTATAAAGAGGATGGAAGTGCTCATTTCTATTACCACACCTTGGATTGTTATTTCTCAAATAGTTTACCATGTTTAAATGTTGCACAACATGTGTTGAATAATCCTTATGTATTAATAAATATAAATTTATCATTATAATTACAGCACGATATTTTTTCATCAAAAATGTTAAGTTACTCAAAATTCTGCGCCAATGTGTGTTCAGCACAGTTAAAAATAAATGTGTATTACGTCTCACAGTCGCTAAACACGAACTGCCTAAAGGCGTTTAAAAACTGTCATAAATGTTTTTCAACTAGAGGTTGGTTTTCATAGGGGCTGTAGTATACAAAGTATTGTAGTGAACTGTTCATGCGCAATTAGGGCTTTATCTCCCATTTTTTTTATGTTCAACAATTTAAGGTTTTCCACGACGAGCCCCTCGGGCTGGCGTGGTGTTAGCCTATTGTCTCTTTGCTATGTTTGCTATAATCCATAATAATTATGTGTTAAGTTCTAGAAAACCAACAAACAAAACCACTGTACTGTTGTCAAAATGAAAATCATTCAAAACTCAAGTCATTTTAATAACACTACGAAATAGAAAAAGTAGGGTTACTCTTGGAGGTGTACAAATGGTGTAGCTGCACAGTGCCCTACGCTTGCTTAGGTGACAAGAGGGAAGAAAAAGTTGTGGTAGAAAATGTTTGCTTCCACACTCGAATACTAGGCTCCCTCTATAGGAGATCGAGCAAATATTATCAAGAGTCCATAAACAAATAAAAACATAATCATGTGAATTTAATTATTGAACGAGTGAAAAGAGTTCTTTGTCCACCACTTGAATTTATATGTAATGGATATGTCTAGCGTTAACTTTTGAACACATCCGATTAATTTCAAACATAGCACCATTGTTCTTTGTACCTTTAACTTATACAGATAAAGTTAGTTGGGGAAGAAAATTGAATGAGAGATTGGGGAGAAATCAAACCTTGTATGAATAAAAACACCGCTTTTAGCTCATTAATAATGGATAGCCTACATGTATTTACCTTATAAGGAATTTCCTTAGGTATACTATATACAGCTGAAAACTTGGTATATCATAGTGCAAACTTCTGTAGTAACATTAAACAAAAGTTAAGCTCTTTGATTAATTTTTCGGGGAGTGGGGTTTGGCAGATGACTGGGGGCCCCGCTACCCTATCAAAGTTTGCCTAGGGCAGCTCAGGGAAGAAGCATAGACCTATTAAATGTATCGGGGGGAAAACCAAGGGTATTAAATTTATTATGATAATTCAAAAAGGGTAAAATATAATGGGGCGCGCTTCGGTGGCCGTTTGCTCTAAATTGCTACTCTCACACTAGACTAGACTTTCGATGACAGGGAGATCTCGGTCGGATGTACTGAGGTGTTTAAAAAAAAATAGTTTTCCATTCTCCCTCCTCACAAATGTGGGTACACTTCCTATTAATATAAACTCTCCAATTCCTAAAACCTTTAGCATAATTAGTACATAAGTGTATAACCCAAACGAGCAGTAAGACACGGTGTTAAAAAAAATTAAAATGGAGAGGAAAAGGATTTAATACCTATGGTATAATATATTACCTTATTTTGTATAGAAGAACTAGGCTATTAATTATGTAGTAAAATTATTTCTACTAGACTTTGCCACAGTACTGAGTTTCTTTTATCCTATATTGATATTTATTTGTAGCTTTGTTTACTTTCTACAATCTTACAACCGTCTCATCAAAATTTTAAATCTATGTGTCAAACTAAATGGCATTTCTTGTTTTTTCATTAAATATAACCTTTGATCTATTTAATTGTACTTCTTTTTTAGTTATATTTTTTGTCTATAATCCCGCAAAATTGTATTTTTATTTATTATAGGCCTGGTTATAGTTTTTTTTGTCTATATCCTGCCAAATGTATTTTTATCTGTATAATTTCCAACAACGAGCGCTCATGGAACCGCTGTTCCAAATAAGTAAACAAATAAACATGTAAATAATTTTAGCTATTTGCATTCCAAATATGTAATTAATTTAGAAGTTCTAATTAATCTTGTACTTGCAGCATAATTCATCATTTTAATGACGCATAAATTGTTATTTTGTTTTCAGAAAATACTTTCAAACAAACAAGCACCAAAAAGGATGCACAAGGCTTTGATAGGGACAGAGGGCGGCCACTTTACTTGGATGCGCAAGCAACAACACCTATGGTAAGAAATTGATTGGTTAGAGTCAAAATATAAATATCTATAGGTATATATTTTTCTATCACCTCAACTCACCACCTGTTCAGGTGGCCGCATGGTCCAAGGCGTCAACTCTCGTGCTAGGCTAAACTGCTGATAACAGGGAGATCAGAGTTCGAATCCCGGTTAGGTGTACTGAGGGTGGTTTTTACTAAATGGTTTTCCCGCTCTTCTTCCACACAAATGTGGGTACACATATTTTAAATTCAACCTTCCTAATCCCTGACTCGGTAGCATAATTAGCTACATGTGTATAATCTGAACAGGTAGTAAAACGTGCTATATACATCATTTTCAAAGATTGTGGTACAGTAGAAAGAACATTATCTTACAGTTAACAAAAAAATTACTAAAACTATCTACTGTACTATAATATATCCACAGATCAAGTTACGGTTTGTGTTTTGTAGCTTTTGAAAGAAAGTATCAAAACTAATAAAATAGTTCTAAAAAATATTGTGAAATATTGTCAATATGGATTGCAAAAAGATATGGTTGCATTTTCTAAATTGTTCTTCCTACTACGTTCGCACTGTAACTGACCCACTATTCTCGTTCGCCATAATTACAGATAATACTTCCTACTTTTAAAATTCCAAAATATGATCATTTGTTTTAACTCCTAACCCAGCGATTGTTATTCTAACAAGACACTATTCACCTTCCATCACTATTTTATAGATATATAATTATCATTATTTTTCATTTTCTTTGTTTTGCCATCACCAATATTCATGTTTTTATGACTCTTTCTTTTGGCAGATTTAAGCAGTTTAAACTGCCAAAAACTGACCAAATTTAGTTTTTTTTTACATCCATTACTGTTTCCAGCCTGTGGCCCGGGTCAGTTTTTTTTTTTACATCCATTACTGTTTCCAGCCTGTGGCCCGGGTCAGTTTTTTTTATCCAAGCCATATATTTCCCACTAACGATTTGCTAGGCCTGTCGTAGCTTCATATTTCTTATAATCTAACTTAAGACTAAGACAGCAACAGCCAGTCCCCCACATTTCACCAAAGCTACATTTTTCAGCCCTGCCGGGAATCGAACCTGGGATGTGTGTGAGTTATGTGCGTAATTCAATATTTACATCTGTAAGTAGCCATGGTAAATCTTTGTCACTTTATTAGACCTATTTTCTAATGCCTGATACAAATATGTTGACAACATTTAAATACAGTTATGTTTTTTTAATTGATAACTATTTATATTTGTAGGATCCTAGAGTTCTAGATGCCATGTTACCGTATCTCACCAACTACTATGGTAACCCTCACTCGCGAACTCATGCCTATGGTTGGGAAAGTGAAAGTGCGATAGAACACGCCCGTAATGTAAGTGACTTATTAAAATAAACTACTAGGATGTATTTTATCTTGGTTTTGCATTCTTTAGACAAAGCTTTTATAATGTCACACAAGTTACAATCTTACAACCATGTTTTACCAGGGATTTAAATTAAAAAAAAAAAAATTGTGTTCATTCCCTTTTATATCTACTTGTCCAGTACCTTCTTCCAAATATATTCAAGAAAATACCTCAAAAATTGAAAAGAGGTTTTCCTTAAAGAGATAAATTATATACTTGCATCCACTGTCCATTTCCTGTGTTTGTCCTTAATGTTATATGTTCCTAGCCATGTGTCCTATCATTATTTACAAATTTCCTTTTTCTCCCTTTTGTGGGGTTTTTTTCTTCTTTTTTTTTTCCTCTTTTATAAAGTTACGTTGCATGTTTCACACTCTCTCCTGACGAGTTCTGATACAATAAACCTAGGTCGGGGGATTGGCCGGTAATGATCAATTTTCTTCAAGAGGCAGCCAT
This sequence comes from Timema bartmani, assembly GCA_902151455.1. NCBI lineage: Eukaryota > Metazoa > Arthropoda > Insecta > Phasmatodea > Timematidae > Timema > Timema bartmani. The sequence goes on along the minus strand of CABFWB010001009.1, from coordinate 30,003 downwards.
TACCGTTTTGTCCATTGGCAGCATTGTAAAGTGTGAACTGTGTTCTTCTTTTCATTGTAAAAGCCATAATGTGTTTGTTCCCGTTTATGTGTTTAGATCCACCTTTCCTGTACCTTCTTCCAAATATATATAACAGGGATTTAAATAAGTATCGTAGTTAGAGAAACCCACACATTGATAAGACTAGTCATTATTTGAAGCTGGGAGTGATCCAGGAGTTTCTTCTCAAACCTACCTTCAAACCCAGTCACCATAGTTTCACCCTGTAGTTGGAATTTCCTAATAATATTGCGGGACTTTTGATTAAAATAGAAATTAAAAATTATTTTGTTTGTCTTCCAAATTGTTATTTCGCAGGTATTCTCAAACTTTTGCTAGTTACATACCTCTTTTGGGGCTATGGCCTAACCAACCGATCCCTTCCAGCATTCCATGAATTAAAAGTGGAACAAAAATATGAATAATGTGCTCTCTTTAAAATCTAAGTTAAACAAAGCCGTGATTAAAGAAAAAAATAGGCCTTTAAATCCCATCACAATATCTGTTCATTCTTTTGTTCCTCATTTTTAATATTATCTAAAGAAATATTTTATAAACTCTTTGGTGCATTGTGTAACTCCTGAAATCCTTCTTGTGCCCTTCGGGGTACACTTACTACAGTTTAAGAAACACTGTGATAATGAAACAATGTATAGATTACTGATATATTTTCACCTTATGATTGTGGGTAGTGATGGGTACTATCAAATGAAAAATATCTAATAATTCAGTAGTATAAGAATATTTAATTATTAGATAGTTTAAAAATCATCCGAATGAAAACTATTCAAATTCATTTGCGTTGGTGCCGATTGATAGTTACACCCTTACTGCTTTGAATCTTTTACTCGTCATATTTACACTGAATATTTATTTCCATAAGGTATACATTTTGGAAGCAGTACCTTGCTCCTCTTTTGCTGATCAATAGTCGTCCTTAACAAATTTGAATGTATTCCTTGCTATCCTTATTGAAAAACTTCGCTATACTTAAGTTCATTATTATAAATAAGGCCTAAAGTAAACTTAAATGATCAAATATCCTACTTGTATTCTATGTCTTTTTTTTTTTTACTGAATGATAAAATCACTTTAATGAT
>CABFWB010001009.1:0-28673 GCA_902151455.1 Timema bartmani | reverse complement strand
TCCTTTCCTCCCACCACCTTGTCCCAGTATTCTCCTCTTTCCTCCACCGCCTCCTTTCCTCCCACCACCTTGTCCCAGTGTTCTCCTCTTTCCTCCACACTCCTCCTTACTCCCATCTGTCCCTTGGTCTTCCTCCTACCTCCACCTCCCTATCCAACATCCTCCTGGACATCCTTTCCTTCTCCATTCTTCTCACATGACCATACCACCTTCTCTATCCTGTCCTGAACTGGCTCTTCCTTAACTATTCCTCTTACACTCTCATTTCTCATCCTTTCATATTTTGTCACACTGATTCTGCTGCCCAGAAATCTCATTTTTCACTTTAGTGATAATTTTCATAATTTTATGTGGCTATTTTTTAAAGATTAATTCTAATATCCTAATTATGGTTTTTCAAACATATCTACCATAGTGACCACACATAAATGCTTTTATATAATATCGCTTAGAGCACAATGAAAAGTTTGAAAATTTTTATTCCTCCATCAGGATATAACTTATTTTTGTTTTTTTTAGTTCTCTGTATGCATTGAACGGCACAAGCAAGAGACAATGGTATTGATAATCAACCTTATTGTTTTTTAATAGTCAGCTATATTAGCACTAGAGATTATAAAGCACACAAGGTTGAATATCAATCAGCAGCCGAGATTAAAATAAATAGTTCTTTCAATTTAATATAAAATAAATACTGCTCTTGGTAACTATCAAATGATCTTTTGATAGTTTGGAAACAAATAGTTTTCATCGTTCGATAGTTTAAATAATTCATTAGTGCCTGTCAGTAATCGTGGAAGACAGAACCACAGTTTAACTGCAATAGCTGGTTTACAGCAAGTCGCTGATCTAATTGGAGCAGAACCCAAGGAAGTGATTTTCACATCTGGTGCGACTGAGTCGAATAATATCGCAGTAAAAGGAGTTGCTCGTTTCTACGCATCTAAAAAGAAGCACATCATCACTACTCAAACGGTATGCTACTTATGTTTCAAGTGGATGTGTCAGATAACTGAATAATTTATTAGGCCTGAAAAATTTTGGGCAATTACATTTATTATATATTTCATTAATTAAAGCACTTATATTGTATTTGTGTTGTACAAGTACTTAACATGGCAAACTTGCTAGTTTGTTAACAAGTAATTTAAAAGCAAGTAGATTATTATGTTGTTTACCAACTTCTTTTAAATATACTAACCCGCTTCACTGGTCGCATGGTCTAATGCAGGCACGTCCAATCCGCGGGCCGCTTGCAGCCCTCGAGTACGTTCTGTGCAGCCCATTAGATCAAATTTAAACACTTAAAATGGCAGAGATAAACAACAAATTAGGCTCTTGTAGCTGACGTAAATTCTCGCTAACTTCCATGTAGTTTCCAGAATTGAATGGATGGATGGGTGTGCTTATCTGAGTGTGTGTGTGTGTGTTTACTATATTTGGGCATTACATCTCACGTATAACCAACCTTCGGTCAATTCCCAAATAACTTAAGTGGCTCTCTATCGGGTAAAGCTTAGATACGCCTGGTTTAAGGCTTCATTCTCTCAATAGACTGGACTCCTGATGACGGGAAGATCAAGATTTCGGATTGCGGTTGACTGTACTGAGAGTGGTTTTTCCTAAATGGGTTTCCACTCTTTCTCCACACAAGTGCGAATACACATACTCTAAATTCAAACCTACTCATTCCTAACACATTATTGTAATCAACACACAAGCTTATAACCCGTACTGGTAGTAAGACGCGGTGATGCACAACAACAATTACAGATTGTGTAACCATCGATCACAAACTTTAGGTAGCATGTAGATACATTTTTGGTGGCTTGCATGTGATATTTAGTTTGCGCAACAAAAGTGTAGGTCAGGTGGTAACACTTCATATACATACCAACATCAGCTGGTGCGCGTGATGTTTGTCATTGTCATCTTATTTTTCGAGACTATTATTGATTTATGGCTGTTTACAACTTTTGTTGTTGCATATTTGGATGTACTAGTATACTTTTTTCTTTTTAATTTTGTTTTGAAGGAGTGGAATTTTTATTTTATTTGGGTGGTTCTCAAAACAACTTGAGATTTTGAAAGTAGCTCTTAAACTCAAGGAGTTTGAGAGGGGCCATCAGCTCAGGCATGGCAGTAGATATTACTAGTCACTACTGTATTTTGTTGCGGACTCTAGGAACACAAGTGTGTGTTGGACTCCTGTCGAGCACTGGAGGGAGAAGGTTTCTCCGTTACATATCTGCCTGTTGGTCCCACTGGCCTCATAGACATGGACCAGCTTGAGGCAGCAATTCGCCCAGACACGTCTCTCGTCTCTATCATGTTTATCAACAACGAAATTGGAGTTAAACAACCCATTGAGGAAATAGGTAACCTTTCTTTCTTATAATAGGTTGACTCAAGAGATTAAATACAAATTATATACATTAAATTGAAAAATTACACCTGGACACGGGAATCGAACCCGGTACTTATTACGCCAATGATATGACCACTCAACTATCCAGGAGTCTTCCCGTGCCCAGGGTCATTCTTCACTCTAATTTTAAGGCAGAATCTGTGATGGATATGTGGAAATTTCCAGATACATACGAGTGATCAATTAAAATCACGACCCGCTTTGGTGGCTGCATGATCTAGCGTGCTAATCTCATGTTGGACTAGACTGCCAAAGACGCGGAGATCGGGGTTTAATCCCGGTCAGGTGCACTGACTGTTTTTCTTAAATGGTTTTCCACCCTCTCTCCACACAAATGTGGGTGTGCTTCCTCTTAATTAAGCCTTCCTAATCTATGACCCATTAGTGTAATTAGTAAATAGGCATATAACCTTAATAGGTAGTAAAACGCGGTGCTAAAAAAATAATTAAAATCATGAGCCACCTTTGACTTGGGACGTTTGGTTCAGTACGCCACTGCTCTATTATATAATTTGATAAATGTTATGTTTATACTTTACATATACATAAATTTTATTATTACAGGTGCCCTTTGCAAGGCAAAGAAAGTTTTCTTTCACTCAGATTGTGCTCAAGGTTTTGGAAAAGTTCCTCTTGATGTGAAGAAATGCAACATAGACCTTATGTCCATTAGCGGTCACAAGATTTATGGCCCTAAAGGTAGGTACAGTAATGATGTCCTTACAAAATGTAACCACATTTTTCGTGCATTATTGATTGTTGAGGCATTGTGTTTCAGATGTGGAGCATGTCTCTCTGAAGGACTTTTGTTCGAATCCTAATAGAGATATAAAAAAAAACTTAGTCTCTACTTGGTGACAAGTAAGACTAGAAATGAGTGTTTTTAACTTGATCTTAGTCCACAATCGACTGTAAAAGTCCCAGAAAGAGTAGATAGTGATCAATTTTTGGTCTCTTCAAAGAGAAGATCGACCAAAAAGCAGAGAAAAATTTCTATACAAGAGTGTTTTACGACAAATCATTTCATTGTATTTAGTGCTACACTAAATGTATCACCAATGGATTACATACACTATTGGAGCCCAACTATGCAATGAATTAGGGATGTGTGAGAACCATTTTTTCAATTCAAAACGAGAATATAAAACAGTATCGAGACACAAGAACAAGACGAGAAAACGTCCTTTAAAACTACAAAAATGTAAATTATGTTTATTAAAGTAAATATATAGTCTATAGAGGTCCTTTTTTAACATTTGAGTTGGCGCTTGCTTTAGATTGTCTTATATATAGTTTATTCAAACACTTGAGATATAGCTCATACACATTTTAAATGCAATTAATAAAATAGTGATAGGTAGTTACAATGAACATCATTTATAATTTAATTTTGTCGTGTAACAGCTTATATTGTCAAAGTTTGATATTGAAAAACAATATTTATAACCAAAACATTTCTTAGTGAAGGATGTTTTTGGGGGGGAGAATGCGGCCTATTTTCGGGTTATTACGGTATTATTGGAAATAATAAATTCCCGGTTTGGTTTTTTAATTTCTTGGGGCCATTTAACTTTCGAGACAATATCAAGTTTTTTTTTAAAAAATTTGAGATATTTTTGAGTCTCGCACGTCCCTACAATAAATATAACAAAACTTTTTCTATAGCAAAAACAATTGGGTATCCGACACCTTAGCTAGGTCTGTATTGTGACTGTCTTCTGAGCCAAGGGTCCCGGGTTCGATTCCTGGCATGGCCGAAAAATGTATCATTGGTGAAATGTGGGTGTATCCTTTCACAGTGTAAAATTAACGGCCGGGGGGACTGGATGTTGTTTTTGTTCTTGTCTTAGGTTAGATCAAAAGGCATATGAAGCTATGACAGGCCTAGCAAGCCGCTAGTGGAAAATATATGGCTTGGATAAAAAAACTGACCCACGTCACAAAATGGAAACAGTAGTGGATGTAAAGTAAAACACAATTTGGTAAAAGTATCAGGTTTATAAATTACGACTTAAGCTACTTTTTTTATGTAAACAATTACAGAACTGGTATGTTTTTATATTTATGAGTACTCACCACAGTTTTGGGGAAAGCATTTAAATTGGGTCCATTAGTTACGTGAACCTAGGTTGGCGCAAGGGTCCTAGAAGTCAACCATTCTCACTGGAACTTTTAGGTAACTTGAACAAGCACGCCACGCATGCTCAAGAAACCAGCCATAGTGAAAAGGTTGCAAGGTAACACATAAAAAAAGACCTATACTCGAAAAACCCAGCTCAAGTATCCATTCCTAGCTATCTGAACAAATAGTAAAACAGATAATTCGGCTAAAGACATTCAAGGATAAACTGATTAGCTAAACTTGAAAGCAAACGAATAACATGAAATCATTAATGTCCTGAAGGCATATTTATTTTCAGAAAAAAAGGATAAGTCTCATAAGGAATTTCAATACAATTTTAAGAGGATGCATACCATGCGCAATAGTAATATAAGTTCTTGACTATTCAAAACAATGTTTATAGAAAGCGATCGAATTGCATTTAACTAATTAGGACATATTTATATCGTTAGATCACGCTAACAGTCCAATTGTAAACATAGCAGATTATAGTGAATAATATGCATTATCGTATGTTAGAATGAATACAACCTATCATCTACATCAATGGACTAAGCCGTTCAAAAGATAACTCTAAAAGGATCATAATAAGCCTGTCTTGAAAGTGTATACTTATAACATAACCATATTTATAAAATATACTTATATAATGCAACTAGTAAAGTTTTGCTTGTAACCATACTCCTAGATCTTAGTTGATCATAAAATAAATTATTCCCAATCAACATTCGGTGAAGCGGGGATAACTATGGTATGTATCTAATTAAGTTCATTCTACTCTATCAGCTAAGCTAACAATATATTCCTAACATTACAAAAATACCTAATGTATATAGCCAACGATACTAAACATTCCATGTTACTCTTGGACTTACTACCACAGTAAATATAAAGACAAATAATTACAATGCGAGAAAGATTTCAAAGGTTTGGTAAAAATAATATTTAATTGAAAATAAGTCATCTGAACTAGGATGCAAAACGGTTTAACACCATATTAGGTTGTTTTCCAAAACAAGGCCAAATATACATTAAATAAAAATAAAAAATTACGCTAAAAGAATAACAAAGTTCAAGCCGACTGGATTTAAGCTGCCTAATTTTGCATAAAATTTTTTTTATAAAAAAACTTCTCTAAAATTATGATCACTTACATAATAGTAAGTTCTTAATTCCTATCAGCATCCAAGAGTGAAGTTCCTTTCTGTATCTTGTATCTCAGTTTCATCAGCGGGGAAAATAGGTAGGGAGAAATTACATAACCAATGAAGTCATTCACAGCAAGTCAGAAATGGCCCTCTAACCGATGCCTGCGTACTGGTTATACGCTTAAGTACTAATTACGCTAATGGGTTAGGAATTGGGAAGGTTGAATTTAGAGGAAGTGAACCCGCATTTGTGTGAGGAGATAGCTGAAAACCATTTTGGAAAAACCCGCCCCAGTTCACCCGACCGAGATTCTAACCTCGATCTCCCTGTCCTCGGTAGTCTAGCTCAACTCGACAAGCGCGTTAGCTAACTAGTCCACCGAGGTGGGTATTATTATTATTGGTCATGTATGGGATGCGGTTTATTTATATTATATAGAGTACAACTGGGATGTCTGAAACCCTTGAGTTGGCCCTAGTTTAGTTGATTTGACATTTCCTGATTTTTTCCGGTTTTTGCCCATCTCTATATTTAATCACATAATTTTTATAATTATTACAACAGTTCAATTTTCACACAAAATGCCTTCTAGAAAATGCAAAAAAAAATTTTTTTTGCTGCCCAAATTTATAATATTTGGTGTTATTTGATAGGTATTTATATTATCCATCAAAAGTGACAGCCTCATATCACATGACCTGACGTATGAATGTGAAAGTGGATCTAATAACTTTTATAACTGTCAGACCCTTCTTACAGCAGTTGGACAATGATTAGTCATCTTCATATTCTGTTCAAAAAACTCCTGAAGAGCATTGTTATTATGTTATATTGTATTGACACATTTTTATAGTTATCGAGTCTCTCCGATTTATGTGGATTGGTAATTTACTTTGTTTCAGGAATTGGTGCTCTGTATGTACGTAGGCGTCCACGGGTGCGGATAGAACCCATCCAGAGTGGAGGTGGACAGGAGAGGGGGATGAGAAGTGGCACAGTGCCTACACCACTCGCTGTGGGGCTCGGGGCTGCCTCAGAGCTTGCCAAAACGGAGATGGCTGTGAGTGTGATTTTATTAATATTGTTTGGAGTAAGAGAGTGTAAGTTCACAAACTACAGCGTAGTCGTGCAGGTGCTATACAAACATTTTATTCGAGATGAATATCTACAAAATCTTACTTCTTCATCATGAACTTTTTCCAGCCTGTGGCCGGGTCTGTTTAGTAAAATGCCTCCCATCTCCCTCTGTCACCATTCTTCCTCTTGCGTCCTCTTCCACTCTCTTCCTCTCACTTGCACACTTGGGGTCTCTTCCCTACATACTTAATATCCATTAATCTACTTGGAATCCTCCCCCTTTCCATCCTCATTACGTGCCCAAACCATATCAGCCTAGGTTCCTCTACTATCTCTGTACCCCTTCTACCCCAACTCTAGACCTTATATCTTCATTCCTAATCCTATCTCTTCTAGTGACAGCTAGCATGCTCTTCAAAAACTTTATTCCCATGGCCTCCACTTTCCTTGTTTCTCTTTTATCCAAAGTCCAAGTTTCCGCTGCATACGTTACGCAGCTCTCCTATAGTGTTTTTTTACTCATGTGCATTTTATATAACTTGATACCTTTTTTAAACGCTTGTTTTCTAGTATGATCACAAGTGGATGGAGACCTTATCAGAAAGACTGCTAGACAAGATATGTAGTCGCCTGCCCAGTGTGATACGTAACGGTGATCCGGAACATTCTTATCCTGGTTGTATAAATCTCTCCTTTGCTTATGTTGAAGGCAAGTTTTTAGTTTATAAAATATTTTAAGAATGATCCACAATATTATAAAAGCCTTCTTAATACTGAATTTATCGAGCAGACTTTATATTTAGGTGAGCAGTTAGCACACCTGCCTGACCACTAAAAATAAGGTTTTGATCATTTATGGATAAAGACCCTGATTTGTGATGTATAAATTATAAAAGGATTGGATTTTGTTACTTGAAAATTTGTGTGAAGATTCGATAAACCCTTTTGTTTTGCTAAAAAGTGTAATAAATGAACTTTAAATGGTATGTGTTAGGAAAAGAAAAGTTACCAGTAGAATTATTAATCTGAAGAAAATATTTATTTATGGTCAACAATATGACTCATTATTGCAAGTTCAAACATATATTTTTACATCTTAATTTGCCAGTGGTTTCTGGCTTAGGGAAATAAATGTACTGGCCTGGGAAATTTTATTGGTAAGAGGAATTATTATAAGGAGAAAATTGTAACAGTACAGTTTCTACTTTTTTCTGGCAAAAAAAAAAAAAGCAAAAACGATTGTGTTTTCTACCAAGTAAAAATATGTTTAGTTTTGAAAGCGCTAATTCTCATTAAAACCTACAAAATTGACCACAAGGCCAAGTAGTCTATTTCCTGAAAAGATTTTATTTTATTTCATGTCTTTATAATACATTCATAAATTTTAAAATGTTATGTTTTAATATCCATTTTAATGTACCATGTAAGAGCTCATAAAACATGTGTTTGAAAATGTTGGGGTCATCCATAAACCACTTAATGCATTTTTCCTATCTTTTAGACCCCCGCCCCCTCCATGTCACGTATGTAACATCAGGTAAACTTTTAGTTTATAACTGTGAAAACGTGAACACTAATATTATATTTCAACATTATAATATACTATAATGTACCCACCTTCCACTCATGTATATATTAGATCTCTCCCCTCATGCACTCTCAACAGCATTATGTGGTTTATGGATTATCCTTTTTTTATGATTTTTCTTCATATTTCAAATTATTTTTTTAATTTCTAAAGAGAGAGAGGAAGGGAAGAAAAGAACTCAAGCTCAACTTGATACCGGGGAGCTTTGCTGAGATGGAATTCATTGAAAAAACACTTGAGCTGGCAGACTCCTAATACGTAGAGCCCCGTAAAAGTGGTTTTAATTTTAGTTAAATTTCGTTTTTTAAATTTCACTTTTCAGGGTTATTTCGTGTTTATTCAAATTTAAATGTTATCTGAGTTGTTTAAATATTATTTACATATTGAGACAATGCATACAAAATTAAAATTTATTATTGAAACCTTATATATTTGCTATAAAATTCTTTGTCGAGTTTGTCTGCATATTTCACAATTTTGTAGCCTAAAGTTAGCTTACACTACCACAAAATACTAATAAAATTACGGCATGGTCAAAATTTATGCTTAATTTTGTGTTTATTTTTTTTAATTTTTTTTGTAAAAGCGGTGTTATTTCATTTTATAGGAGGATTTTGTGTAACAAGACAATTTAATTTTATTTCGCTTTTCAAAAACATTGTAAATCATATCTAAAAATTATCAAAGGAAAAAGTACTGATTCCATCTTTGTATAGTACTTTTCGCTCTATCGCAGCTCGCCATTTTTACGGGGCTCTACTAATAATAAAAAACCTCATTGATTAACGAGATCTTCCAACTACAGTAATTGAAATGTTTGAGTGGTTATTTTACTACGCAGGAGAGTCTCTGTTGATGGCTTTGAAGGACATTGCACTGTCAAGTGGGAGTGCGTGCACATCAGCATCTCTAGAACCATCTTACGTCCTTAGAGCTATTGGAACAGATGAAGATCTAGCACATTCGTCAATTAGATTTGGATTTGGACGCTTCACCACCATAGAGGAAGTTGATTTCACTGTTGACCGTTGTATTTATCATGTGGAGAGGCTTCGTGAAATGAGGTAAATTATTATCATACATGATATAGGAATCAACCCATCTCTAATATAAACATATATGTTTATTAGAAATGGGTTGAATTCTATATTTCTTAAATCAGAATATTAAATTTTCTTTCAAATCTTATAGTATCACCAACTATCTCACATTATCCTTCCTACACCACGTAAGGGACCAAGCTTTTAGCATTCCTGAATTAATGATATTGTTGTACCCCACGTTGGGCGCCAAATTTATATTATTCCCAAATTAGCAGTACTATCCTGCCCCTTGATTGGACCAAACTAATTATGGTTTTTCGGATATGACTCATCAACATACTGATTAAATGACCGATCCTTCTTTACTTGAATTTTTTAGTTACTAATTCACTACATCATTTAATTATCTATTCCGCACAAACGTCGCTCAGAGTGTGGCAGGTGTGTGACCTCACTTGACTGTGGCTACTGACCAAGTGAGGTTGGAGATGACCCCGCCTCGTTTTGTTTAATAGTCTTGAACGAAGACGAGGTAGGTTTCATCAGCCCTTCTCGAAGATCCCACCAAGCACTAGTCTGACATAAAAAGTTCAAAGATTTTACACTCTAGAGCATTCTTCACACTAAATTACCACTAACATAACACAAGAGATAAAGAAATGCATAGAATATTATTTAAATAAAAATACTCATATATTCTCAAAAATAAAATACACTATTTAAGTTAAAGAATTTAATTTTAAAAGAGTTGTTTAAAGCTTGGTGCCATTGACAAAATTAACAATATTTTGTTTGTCATGTCTATTAAGTTATGACCACTTCTTTTGGTAAATTAATTATATTAATATAATTTTATCTTCTTTTTTTTTAACCCTCCCAACCACACAAGTCTTTATAATTCCTTTAGCCAACTGCTCAAAATTGTTATATTTGGGAGAAGGTACAGGAAAGGTGGATAGAAACAAATAAAAGTGACGAACACAATATGGATTTTACAATGAAAAGAATAACACAGTTCACACTTTACATTGCTGCCATTGGACAGAGGTAACTAGCGGCTGCCTCTTGAAGAAAATCGATCGTTACCTCCCAATCCCCCGACTTAGGTTTCATTCTATCGAAACTCATCAGGAGGGAGAGTGAAACGCACAACACAACTTCCTAAAAGAGGGAGCCAAACAAACACAAAAGGGAGAGAAAGGAAATTGGTAAGGAATGATAGGAACATGTAAAAGAAACGAATAATATAAAGGACAAACATTCTATTCTGTTTTACCGTACCTTCTTCTAGATGTAAGAAAATACCTTAGAAAGTGAAAATAGATAATATTGTGTTTGTGATATCAATTCAAGGTCTTCATAGTTATTGTAACTAGATAATTTTTTACTTTTTAATAAATTTCAAATCCCTGAAATACCTTAGGAGTCAAGGAATTTGTAGAATCGAGGACTTGGGCGCTCCATCTATAGTGTATATTATAACTAGAGATAGGACACTAGAATTCTATGGAATTCAAGAGAATTTAGATTGTAGATTCGTAAAAATCTCAAAAAAAAGTATCTTGGAAACAATTTATAAAGACCTTCACTTGATAAAACAATGTTAACTATTTGGTAAAAGGAATCTTAGACTTATGTAGTTGGGAGATTAAAAAAAATAATTTTAAAGGACCAGATTGTATTAATATAAAATAAACAATTTACCAAAAAATGTGTTCTCTCTGTTGATTATGATTTAATACGCATTAAAAACAAAATAGCATTTGTCACATTTATTTTTATCTCACCACATTGTATGTTAATTTTAGTTGTGTTTTCCTAATGAAATGAGCTTGATTGTTACATTCTCTTTGCAGTCCATTATGGGAAATGGTACAAGACGGCGTAGACATCAAAGCTATTCAATGGGCGCAGCACTAATTATTTATTCATGTAATTATGTTTTGTTTTTTCAATTTATTATTTAAAATTATCTCATTAGTAATTTAACGCAACCTATTTTCACTGTATTTATATATATGAGAATATACAGCTTTTTATTTTCAACTTTTAATATGATTAAATTCATCACAAATATTATTGAATGATATAAACGTTCCATTATATTATGTTGAAGTATTTGTTCTGAACTACATTTCAGACTTAATTTTTTGTTTATTTCACTCCTATACAAATACTGCATATGTTTTGGTAAGGCCTTCTGGAAATTTATAAAACACAAAGACCTGCAGGGTTATTGTGTACGTCATTGAAACAGTTACCGATCACAACGATTCCATGTAATTACCAACAAGTGTGATTGCATACGCTTGTTGGTCGATACCGATTATTGTCCAGAAGATAAGCGACCGGTTGTCCCCCTCTGTTAGTTTTCCAATAAGTTCGTTGTTGGATCATTTCTTTCTTCAATTTTAAAATATTATTTTAATTTTACTATGGTAGTGTTTATATAACTGTGTTTAGCGTCTAGTAATTAAAAGTGAAGTATTTATTCATGTTCTTGGTCTAGTACAGTAGCCCCATGGCTTCTTTGGTGTTGACCAACAGTTGTTTTTTTTAAATAATATTTAGCACCGCGTATTATTACTCATTCAGGTTATACGCTTAAGTACTAATTATGCTAATGGATTAGGAATTTGGAAGGTTGAATTTAGAGGAAGTGAACCCGCATTTGCGTGGAGGGAGAGTGGAAAACCATTTAGGAAAAACCCACCCCAGTTCACCCAACCGAGATTCGAACCTCGAGCTCAACACAACTAGCGCATTAGCCAACTATGCCACCGAGGTGGGTCCCTGACCGACAGTTCATAAATGACTTCTGACAGTCAAAATTTAGGTATATACCTAAATTTTGACTGTCAGAAGTGACAGCTGCTAAACACATGTTTTTTGCCGATCATATGGTTCGGCTTAGGGATACATACTTTGGTCTGGTAGCTTTTCAAAGCCGTCAGTTGTCAATCGGCACCAAAGAAGCCATGAGGCTATTGTAGCTCATCAAAACTTTGTTTCAATTATATTTACAATTTGTTATGGTTAGGACAGCAAGTTTAACGGTGTAAATTGTCAACTTTTCATTGTGTTAGATTATTTTTATGTTTTGGGTTAATTTAATTTAAATATATAGTATAGTAATAATAATAATTGTAAAATAATTTGTTATGGAAGCTCCTTTTGATCTTCAATTAATGGTTTTAAGAAGAAGAGTTGAAAGGCAAAGAATGCAAGTGCGGAGAAGGATGCTACGAGATATTAGTAATCCTTTTGAAATATCTTTTCAAAGTATTTTTAGATCGAGTTGTACTATGGGTCGGGATTTGTGTGATCTATTGAGAGGTAGGCTCCAAAGGACCCAAACATCAGGAATACCAGTTCACATCCAGGTAAATAAATACTAAAAACGCATTGTGAAATTTGAACATGTAAATTTTTCTTTACTTAAGAAGACCTACATTATTATATTAAATCTTAATCGGTACAAATGTTTTTTTAACTAGCAGCACAGCTTTTATCAGAGTTTTAAAACCATTTATTCGTTAAGCTCGTAACAAGTTGGGGCAATTTGTATGACATTTTCATAATTTTTTAGTTTAATAAGGTTTTAAGGAAGACAGCTCTTATTTAATAAGCCTGAGCTTAGGCTAAACTGGGGCCTAGGTTTTTGATGTGTGTACTTAAAAGTGTCTACATTTAAAAAAAAAGGTAAGCCTAAAGGGAGTTGATTTGTTAACCTTTAAACTACTTTAAAATCGTTAAAACTGTGTTTACTTACCTTTCTTCTTTATTTTGAGACATTGTGTCAAATGAAATATACAGGAAGAATTAAATATAATATCTTTAAAATAGTATTAAAATTGTAAATCGTAAAATGCCCTTCTTAATGTTAATAAAAAAATTATAATTATTTAAACAAGGACACAATTTAAACACGCAAATAACCTACTTAACATTTAATTAAACACAGGAGATTACAAAACAAATATACACTATCTAAATTAACAATAACAAATGAAAAAGAATAAATAATTATTCGAAGACTAACTAATAATATAATAATTTAAGGTTTAAAAAAGTTATGCGAGTATAGAGTCTACTACTAAGAATATCAGAGAAAAGTAAACAAGGCTGAAGGTGCAGTGAAATCTTCGTAATATATGGTATTATATGTTGCCAACTTTAGTTAAAAATGTAGTCACTAGGTAAGTAACTAGATGATGTTGGAAATAGTCGGTATCAATACCGCGCACTTACCGTGGTACATACACAATCACTCATCTCGGTAAATTTCTATACCGATGTACGTACGCAATAGACCTGGTTCAGTGGCCGCATGGTCTAAGGCATCACTCTCATGTTAGACTAGACTACCGTTGACAGGGAGATTATGTTTTGAATCCCAGTCAGGTGTACAGAGGGTTTTTATTATGGATTTTTTTTCTTTTCTCCCTCCACACATATGCGAGTCTTCCTTTAAAATTCTCCTCATCCCTAACTCAGATTGTTTAGTAAAACATTGAGAGGAGGATAGAGGGGACAAGGCCTACACACTTACCAGAAAATTGTTGGCCTCAAAGTTTACAATTAAAACACAACAAAACACATAATTGTGAAATTTTTGGGATACATCAGTCCCCTTCTTCAGCAGAAGAGAGTAAAATACAGACAGGACTATGGCGGCATGGCTTTAATCTTGCCTCAGGAATCAACCAATCCGCCAGTATAAGAAATAAAAAATCAGTTCAGGTTGTTGTTCAGTCGCCCATTGTATCTTTCCTCCGCACTTGCACAGACCACTCCACAGTTCATGTTGTCTGAGCCGTCCATGACAAGGGTATTTAATACGATTCCTAGGTCAGAAGTCAGTCGGAGAGTGACTACCCAACCCGGGTGTTGCCACCTGTTTGAAAGAGCTATTAAATTGTCTTATGTTACAAAAGAGCAATATTGTTTAACTCTCTCTCTCTATCTCTCTCTATCGTCACCCTACCTCCCACCACGACTCACGTTACCGGCCCACCACGACTCACGTTACCGGGACAATCCCCCTACCTCCCCACTGCAACTCACGTTGCCAGGACCAGCACCCTGCCGCCCCACCTCGGGACTTCCTCATGTTCCACCGCGACTAACGTTGCCGACATGTCTCCTACCCCTACCCACACTTGTCTGAACACAACGTCGTCATCGTCGCGACATCAACCAGTTACCCCCTAAGCCGCAAGCGAGGGATAACAAGGTCTAATGGGGGATTGACTTTAACTCCGAATATCAATTATCTATCCAGTCCTTAGTCAGCCAAGGTATGTGTGTTTCCATTCATTATTATCACTAAGTCCAACAGCTTGTTACCTACAGCCAAATATTTGAGTTTAATTTTAAATCACCTTGGACAGTACAGCAAACAATAAGGGTTTTTGATTGAAGTTTGCCAATATACTTGCTATCAGCTACAAAAATAGTTTTTCATACAGTAATCTGTAAGATTGTCAAAAGCCTGAATAATTTATTTAATGGTTTGGTAATTTGTACATGATAAAAACAAATTTAGGGTGCTTGGAAACAAGATGGTTAGGAGGATATTTGGTCCAAAAATGGATGAGGCTACTGGGGAGTGCGATTATATATCCTGTACTCATCACAAGACATTATTAGAATAGTCAAATCTTGCAGATTACGGCATGCGGCAGCGTGAAAGGGAGATTCTATAACCATGTTCAGGGTACTGACTGGCAAACAAACCCAATGGGAAGACCTAGATACAGATGGGAGGATACCATTAGAATGGACCTGAAAGAGAGAGTGTAATGAGGTGGACTGGATAGAACTAGCTCAAGAAAGGGATTAGTGGCATACTTTTATAAGTGTGGCAATGAACTAGTTCCTATTGTCATAGTGTAAGTAAATGTAGTCATTTGTAGTTTATATGATGTAAGGTTTTAAATTGTAAAAAAGGAAGGCATCTTGTTCTATAAGAAAAAAAAAAGTTATTTTTAAAAGTTGTTTACAATTGATATTTAGAGAAATAGTCAGACAATAATCAGCTTTGGGATTTAGTTGCTAGTTTCCAGCAGTGCTAGTAAACAGATTTTAATTGTAAATAAGTATTGCGATTACATAATACATCAACAGTGACATACCAACACAACTTGTTAACTTCAATAACATTCAAATTTGGATCATATAGACACAAAATGTAAGCAGCATTAAGTTTTACATCCTATACTAACACTTTCATAGAGATATTGATTTGTTTACTAGATTTTGTATGACTTAAAAACACACATTAGATTAAAATTAATGTAAAAGCAAACTAATAAAATTTTTATAAAGAAGTATTTGAGATATTTCAGTATAAAGTGATGTAAAAATAACCACCTCTTCTACTAAAAATTAATAAAAATAGTCTTAAATAGGCCAACTTGTAAAAGATACAGTTAAGCTACTATTTAATACAAGTTTTTAAACAACAAACCGAAATTAGAACTATGAACTAGTGGAGATCACAAGACTTGTAAAAAACACATTACATTAAAATGTAAAAATAATTCAAACTTCATAGTGAAGTTACAAATTTGATGTAAACATGAATAAAAAATTAAAAAATAGGCAAATATGTTAAAATCATGTACTTACATATCCACCATTAGTCCATAAGTTTGTATACATTAATTTATTTTTATCGCAGAACTTGCAAAGCGTATTAATAATAAACAAAAATTGATTCTTCTCAAGTCTTGTTTAGGTTATTATGTTTAAACCTTTATTAGATTTTTGCATAAGGTTACAGCCATATTTACAACCTGGGCGCCGGCAATGTTATTTATATGAGAGACCCAAAATCCCTCAACTTTACAACCTAGACTATATCCGAATAGTCTACTTATGCGGTGTCGCCTTGACTCGTACCTTTGATAATTGCATTGGCAATCACGTGACCAAGTGTAGATCTGTCCGAATAGTTACGAAGGATGCCAAGGTCCTTGTCACCATGGATATGAAGGCCACCAGCCAAGCGCTGTTCTCGTGGTGTCGGTTGCGGTATTTGGCTGGCAATTGTTTTAGTATTATCGTTTTGTCTGCTAGAGACTTACGTTTTCTGACATTTTAAATAAGGATGGTGTTTACATAGTTTCTAAGATCTTCGTTTGGAAGCAGCACTGCCGGCACAAGAGTGTTGCCGTTCGAATAGTTTGATGCAGTATTCACTATAAACAGCAAGAGAAGTGTAAAATCATCAAGTCTAAAACTCAAGGGTCCGACTAGAAAGCCTTGGACTATTCGGATACAACTCAAGTCACTGTTGCCTAGTACTACCACTCTCATATAAAACAAGGCATTGTGTGCCGGAATCCAGAATGCGTTGATTTTGCCTCAGCGACCAGGTCGCAAGTATAGCTGTAGCCTAACACAATACTAATACTTAATGAATACCAAAAGTTCCTCTTGATTTTAAATCGTTGTCCTTTATAATGTATTTGTGTGTGAGCAATAGGGCTCGAGAACATATATCTGAGAGGGTTAAGGGGGTCAATCAATGGGTAATTTGGTTAAAATAGTTACTACAGGCAATTCCATATTATTAACCGCATTAACTCCTCCATATGCACAGTAATATTTGACTACGACTTATGTTTGCATGTTTAAGTGTCTCTTTTATTGATTAACTGCAGTAGTGACTATGCATCGAAAGTTAAAGTTGATAATTCAACTTATTTAATAACTAAAGAATGATTATATTATGACTAATACAGAGTAGGTGAATGTAGCTTGAGACACACACACACAACTTAAAATGGTTGTGAATTTATTTAGAGGAAAGCTTTCTTTGTCGGCTCTCACTACAAATTAAAAATGGAACTCTAGCCAGAAAGAAATTTGCTGTGCCAAATATATTTTTTTCAACTCAGAAGTATTTGAAAAAAAACCCATTAAATCAAGCAATACCTCAATGTCATAATTAAAGCACTTCCCCTGTGATTCAATTATCTAAAAATGTTAGCGGGAAAGTTAATCTCTAGTTTTAAATGACTGTGTTGTGATGGTAATATTTGTGTTTAAAATATGTGTTTGTATTTGACAGTGATTATAGTTTCGAAGCAGGGCAAACACATAACAAAATACAAACTATCATATAAATAAATCGCTACACAAATGACTTATAAAAGATTGACAATATAATGCAGTTTATTGTTTATATGAACCAGACGTTTTGACCAGCACAACTGTAGCTGCCGATTCAACTCGCTTCTTTTTATTTTTATCGGAACAAATCCACAATGATTTACCCTTACTCTACAATAATATATATTTATTTGTCTTTACTTCAATATTACCATAATCCACGTATTCCCATATTCCCAATGTACCGGAAATTCTGACAAATATAAATAAAATATTGTATAACATCACATAATCAACAAATAAATTATTCAATCTGTGTTTGTGATGTTAAAATGTTGAACCATTAGCAGTAGTCAGTCTGTTAATACTTAGAGCACCTTTGAATCACCCTACAGTAATAAAAGTTACTTAAGAAATGTTCTTTCATAAACTAAGAGACTAGTCTCTAAGCTATATCAATCATTTAGGAGCAATACTCCGCATTTAACCCTCCACAAAAATATCTAAATACGAGATGATTGTACTTGATTTTTTTTTTCTTTTGCATTAGATAATCATCATGACTTTTCCCAATTTAATTGCATTTTTACAGCTCTAATCTGATTTATCTTTATTGCTTTCTTTTTAATATTAAGCTACAAAGTAATTGAAAATATCAAAATTACTTTTTTTAGAAATAAAAAAGTTAAATTTCTTACTTTGGATACATTCACTATAAAATATTATTTATGACCCTCAAAACAAAATGAGGGCTTATGCTTTGTATAAAAAAAATTTCCTAACACACAATTTATGGCAAAAGTCTTAAATCACAAATTTGGAGGGATATTGATTTGTTAAAACAAATGCACCATTAAAATATACAGGTAAACATTATATAAGATAAACACTGGTAAATATTAATGTTTGATTTTGATTAAAAGATTAATATAGTTAAAATCAGAGGAAAGGGTTGAGAATAGTTATAAATGGAGCATTTCAAACTTTCCCATGAATAAAATTTATATGTATTATGGTATTTAATAAGGACGGACCCTCGAATTCTTAAGGATTTTCGAGACAATTTCAGATTCGAGACTTAAAAATTTGTTTTTTCCAAGTGAATTGTGTGATGGAAATTAACAACTAGGCCCTGACCAGTAATTTAACACTTAACTGAATGTATTGATGTTATATAATAAGAAAGAATGTTAACATTTAGTTACTATTTGTATTTTCATTTATTCTATATTATATTTATATTTCCATAATTTTTTTACAAGATTCGGGTTTGTAAAATAGTGGATTTGACACAACTCTAGTATTTACTAAACTAATAGCACCACAAATAAAGGTTTATTTTAGAGTTGGGTCATTTTAACTATTTTACAAATCAGAATCTTCGTTTTACTTTCAAATTCAAATCTGAATCTCTAAAAACATGGTAAACATATGCGATTTACTTTTCTATATAATTCTAAAGTTGTTAAAATCTGTTGTTACAATGCATTAGTTTATAACATTCTCATTCAGTTAAATGGTAATGGAGTCTACTTGATAAATTTGTCTCATATTTATGTGGAGTTAAACCACCAATAAGTAGTACAAGATCACTAAAACAAAATTTTGTGGAAACGGTACTATTGTATCGTTGCCCAGGGGATGTCCGACTGTACTAAATTTTCCATGAAGGCTCTTTCCATGTCTTGATGAGATGATGGTAATATGAGGTATGAGGGTGTGGAACCATTGGAAACACTTAAACCTAACTTAAGCCTAATTAACCAAACCCTGGTGACTGTTCAATAAAATTATCCATGATACCAGCCACAAATCGAACCCGGGACTCCTAGGTTCATAGCCAGGTGAACTGACCATTATACTACAGGGCCAGTCATGATGTGTGTGTAAAAACAAGCATATTAAATCACCTGTCAATATTTTGGCAATGATTACGCTTTTTAAAACAAAATTTACCACTTCAAGTTTACACTACTGTTCAAAATGTTCGATTCACCTTGGTTTTGTACAAATTGATAGCCATATAATTTCATTGTTTCTAAAAAGAAAAAAAGAAAAATCTGTAAATTGGCAAGTTTCTTGTTGGTGTACAGACTAGATAGGTTATAAATTAACCATCTAAATGCACTAAAGCTGAATAGAATAAAGATAAAGTTTAAAGACTTTTTTCTTTTGCTCAGTTTGGTAGCCCATTTATGTTACTCAACCCTTTAATCTTAATCAAATGACTCAGTTTATTTCGTGCCGACGCACATTTTGATTTGTCACGTGTATCGAACCAAACTGACGTTAACATATACATGTAGACTCCACCGTATCATCTGGTGGTGTGATCTTGAAGGATTTTTTGTCCATAGTCTGTAGTTCAAGGCGTGAACGATTTGACTCGACCAAATGCTGGGCTATGTCTGTGAACATTTCCTCAATACCCTCTCCAGTCTTGCAGGATGTTTTGTATGTTGCGCTGATAAGATTGTGACACTGCTCACTAAAAAAATAAATATGTTTTTAACAAAAGTTTTTATCGAATTTAAATATAGTCTTAATTTTAGGCCCTAACTTAAATCAGAGCCTACCTAGGTTTAAGTAAATATTTGAATATGTGAATAAAAGGAGTTTGTGATAAGGAAATGAACTCTTTATATGAACGATTTGTAATTATAAAACCTAGGTCAAGGAATTGGGCGGTAACGATCGTTTTTATTTAAGAGGCATCCATTACCACTTTGTCCAATGGCAACAGTGTAAAGTGGGATATATGTGTTCTTCTTTTCAATATGAAAGTCATATTTTGTTTGTTCCCTTATGTATGTTTTAATCCACCTTTCCTATACCTTCTTCCAAAAGAAGATCCAAATATAGGCTATCCTAATGTTTAAATACAATAAAGTTCCTTAAGTTAGAATGAGTTACATTCAGAGTTGGACCAAATACAATATTTTATGAATCAGAAAATTCACCAAATCCTTGAATCTTGAATTTATTATTAACCCTCGAGTGGCCGTGAAGTATAAACTACCCCAATTTTATATTGGTTGGTGTGGTAACACTGTCAGATGCCTGACAAGTATACTGCTCTTTTTATTACTTCAGTGTGACATTGGCTGCCTTCTGGTATATTTGGAATAAAATTAATTATTCGTCTGTAAATTAAAGCTATTTGAAATACACTCATTGAGGCATGAAATATCCCATAGCAAGCAATGCAAGTTTTTTTTTATTAAATAGATTTTTGAACAACTAATCCCTTATTTAGTTCATGGGTCCCCAAACTTATTGAGCGGATGGCTACATTAGGATATAAAGTGCTAAGTCAAGTGTGACGGATCGAAAAAGAGACATACTAGATTATTCTATATAAAGCCTGTATATACACAGCTTATAACCAGAGCTAAACATGAATGTATGTCAGCTGTACATCCAACATAACTACCCGCCCTATCCACAAATCGGAAATGTTTCTCAGCCCCTATGTTCGAGAGACACTTTATGAAACAGGACTAGCTAATGATGAGTAACTGTTCACCGCAGTACGGCTGTTCTGATTACACGTTTACAATACTGCCGTCAGCTGCATAAGATGGTAAATTATGTAAGCCCTTCATAGGTATTTTGTGTATTGCATACAGAGGCAACATTATTTCAGTATTCGTTATTACAATTATGGTTTTCATTTTCAAAAAAATAGTCAAAGCATTCGCGGACTAGATAAACACATTTGGCCCGCAGGCTGTAGTTTGGGGAACCCTGGTTTAGTCTATCGCAGTCTAATTATTAGTCGGAACCTTTTCTTTTGTTCGCCTACTGAAGCAAGGGTCCTGGGTTTTATTTCCGGCAGGCTTTAAAGTTGTCATTGGTGAAATTTTTAGTCCGAGTTCTGATTGTTTTGTATGCCTTGGAAATAAATTAGTTTGTAAGTCATGAGCTGATATAACACATTGGTTTTAGAAAATGTACATTCTCATATCGAGGGTTAAGGATTCAAGAGTAGATTTGTGTCACATGTGTACTGTTTACCTACAGGTTGAGACTGTCCTTTTGCTTACATTGTAGAAATAATGGGCCCTACAATCATGATTTTTTTGGTGTGTGTCGGTCCTAAATGTTTGTTTTGTGCAAATTTATATGGTAATGTTTTTAGTGCTTTTGTTGAAAACACTTTGTAATATTCTACAAAGCCCTAAGTTGGGTCACCAATTATAAAACTCTCAATGAGGCTTATATGATGAAACCCCCTACTGTTGGGCCCCTATTGTAGAATTCTACGAAGAAGACTTATAATCTTGATACCTATCCCTGGCTATCTCGGCTTCTCTTATCGACACGATTATCATATAAGGAAATTCCCACTTATACAATAAATATGCCTTGACCACTTTTATATTAATTTATTGTTAGAGAGTATTATTTTATATGTTATTACTATAACAATTAACAACTTCAGCTTGTACAATCAACTTCGTCTCTACGCTAGTCAACCTACACTATGTCATAATGAAACATACGACGACAAGCAACACACGTCTAATCGTCACCCTGGTCACTGCGCGTCTCTTTCTCGTGTAACAGTCAGAGTTTGTTTCTACCTCGCGTCGTTTTCAAATTCTGATGATATCGTCGATTGCACCAGAGTGGACTGACACATGAGAGTAGTTTGAATCCTGTCTTTCTGGTTGGCTGGGCAATGCAACCGCTCCGTACTAAGGAAAAGGTGTATTTCTCTTAGAACGAAAACTAAGTGCAAGATCAGCTCTTTTCGTTTTGGTTTCATCATCCAACGCACCCAGTAGCACATTTAAAGTAAAATAAATGTATTGACTTCCAAACTGCCTGAAGGGCTTAAATATTATAAAATGCAAATGAATATTTAAAAATAATAATACAAAATAAAGAGAATTCCCAAATTTAAATATAAAATGCAAATAAAATGTAAAAATTGCAGGCTTATCCTTCCTTTTTGAAACAATACAGGGCTTACAAGTTGGGACATTACAGTTTTGTAGGCAAAAAGTGAGCACTCTTTGACTAGACCCTTGTTAATCATTATGAATCGGGAAGATGCTACTTGACAGTCACATCAATACCTCACTCTTTCGACAGGTCAAGGACCAGAGCACTGACAAAAGTAATAAACCAACTTAAGTCAAAGAATAGCCTTTATTTAGCTTGCAAATACATTAGGTAAGTATGACGAGGTTGGTTATTTTATCACAAAAATAAGTATTATTATAAGTTTAATCACAAATATAAGAGATTCAATACAAACAATTTGAAACAACAGTGCCCAATGAATGACTTTTATTCAAAGACTGAACGATGAGATAAACAAAATGGCGCAGAAATGAAATGAAAGAGCGAAGTAAACGACGGAATTTGGGAACTTGGTTATAATAATTGAAACCTGATGAAAGAACAAAGTGACGAAACTCTAAGCGGCGAAAGTCGAGGTATTGCCGTTAACTTAAAAAATTACACAGCTACCGCTATAAAATAGGCTACTACTTACCAAAAGTTTTCCATATCACTATCGGTGACTTGAGGAGTTTGGCCTTCAAGATCAGACTTGTTACCACAAAGAAATATTTTTGCATTTTCAGCATAAGTAACAATGTCGAGTAGATGTTGTGATAGTACATGAAATGATGCTGCGTTGTCTAAGGCAAAGACTAAAATAGCTGCTTCTGCAAACTTATAGTAGCTAGAAGTTATGGATGCCACTCGCTCCATACCACCAGTGTCCCATAGCTGCAACTATTCAAAAAGTTAAGAATAAAAAATACAGTAGTGAAAAAAAATAATCAAATAACTTAGGCATTTTGAAAAATTACTGTGTCCCAGGACCTTAAGATTAACTCACCAATGATCTGTTACTGAGCTACCTGTGTGCGGATAGGTTCTGTGGCAAAGTCTTACGAATGAAAATAAGTTGGCCACGTTACTGTTTTTGTGACAGCTCTGTAAATTATCCAGCAATCTAAAATATTTATTTCATAATTTGATTAATAAGTAATGTATGAATGGGCCACAGACAAGGTATACACCAGAAACTCAAGCCTTTTGAGAGTTTTGCTGCGCTCTCCATGAGCCAAGTTGAGTCCTTGGACACTGGGGAGTACTAGTTGCAATCCACATCGATTACAGCTCTTCCGAGTGAAACAACTCCCTTTCAAATTGTTAATTGTTTGTTGTAAATGCTATGAGCTGGGAGAGCAAGTTCCCGAAAGTGGTCATCCAAACACAATTTATATATAACACATAATCCTACAAACGCCTAATTTCATATGTACCCATAGAAGTCTAGATGACACCGGCTGATCTGAATAGTCAAGTACACTTGACTTGATGCAGACTTGATAAATTTACACTTTACACGCACTTTACACAGACTTTTCGAACAGCAAACTACCCTTTACACGCCCTTGAGTCCGCAATGCTGCTTCCTACCGGTGATATTAGAAACTATTTTAAACGCCATCTATCAGCAGGGAATGAAAACGAATACAACGTTTTAATATCCATTCCCGCTTCTTTTCACTAGACATTTCCAACAAAACATAAAAACACTACAACAAAAGCAGTACCGGTATAGTTAAAATACTTTATCATAGATAACAGATCACACATCACAGATCACATTACTCTAGCAGACGAAAAATTAAACAGTTGCCAGTCAAACTTCGCATCGACGGTGTGTCAAGGGAAACTTGCCATCACCCTTGGGTCTAAAGGGCTTGTGAGGGGTGCATCGGCACACTTCATGACTATTTGGACGGTTCTACACTTGATTACGTGATTGCCAATACAACTATCGAGTTAACGTCAAGTAGACTTTTCGGATACAGCCACCAACTCATACCTTCTCACAAACAGCTTCGCAGTTGGGCTTAAGATATTAAGCTTACTCCCAGACTTCCCCCCACCCATTCGTCCAAACCAGGCTACCATCACTTGTCATCATAACATCTTTCCCTTTTCTCTTTGTTTCAAATACACACAACATATTAATTTTTCTTCCAATCACTTCCTCTAACAGTTAATACTCTTTACCACACACTCCTCTCACGTTCAATACACATTATAGAATAACCTAATAAATTATTAGGGCGTCAATATATTTGTTTATTTATTAAAGCTGTAGGGGAGCATGTTTGTCTCTAATCTTACTTATTGTGTAGGTACCGTATAGTACTTACCCGAATTTCCTTGCCACCCACTTTATATCCTTTGTCAAAATGATCTAAACCCAAAGTTGACTGGCGATCAGTTGCAGTGACAAATGAATTTGTTGCATATCTTCTGAAGAGAGAACTTTTTCCTACACCATACTCACCACATAAAATTACTTTCTGCTCAGGCACCTTTACTGATGCCATTGTTTAAATTGTAATTACAATCTGAAATAAAGTGTCTATATTGTTATAGGCTATATTACATAATAATTATGTTGGCCTTGTGAGAATTTTATATGGGATTTTAGCGAATTTATTTGTGTTATTAATACATTTGATTTGATTTATATTAGAAATAAATACTTTTGCAAGTTACGTTATGTTATACCCCCATCAGAGATAAGTACTGTCAAATAAATAAAGATTAAGTTTAAAAAACACCATTCTTGTTATTGTATACGCTCTTCTTTAGTAAAGATTATATATGTCAAAGCATGGATCAAATACCAAAGACAACTACAATAAATCATAAGTATAGCCTGATTTTGGGAAGAAGAACAGTACTGGTAGTTAAAGAAATCTACTAAATTTTTATAAATATATTTATACATCAAGCCATGCTATATGCAGCGGTCACTTTTGATAGATATTATCAAAATTTAGAACGCGTTTAATATACTGAAATGTTATATATTTTTGCCGCACATAAATATGTTTCAATTTTTTAAACTGTCCTACCTACCAAAATCAGTTGTAGATACCAGTAACAATTATTTCTGTTAGGATTGATATTTAAATTTTAATTTATTTAATACGGTATTTTTTATTTGTTTCAAGAATTATTGTCTTTGTAATTTTTTTCCATGTAGGTTGGCTATTATGTGTGGTGACGTAATAAATTGTCTGCCTCCCATCGTGCCCCATCCTAAATGACTATCGAGAATCTTATCGATAGCCGACGTTTCCGACAAAATCATTCTCACTCACGCAGTAATATTAATCAAAGTAAGTGTTCTTATTCCAGCCGTCCTTACCATGTTACGGACGTAACAGTCTTCTTTACATGAAATTTTGCCTCAGGATTATGGTGGATTCGCTGAAAAACAAGCGCATAACAGAAACGGGATCACGTGACGATCTCTGAATAAATCACAAGATTGCCACCCCATCGGCGCGAGCTGTTCTGCTAAAGTTCAACTCATCTTTACTTTGTCCTCTCTGCCAAAAATGTTTGGCACAGGAGAGCCAATTAAATATCAAACTCTTACTTAAACATCTCAAATTAGTGCACATGCGCATTTGACAACGCATGAGGTGTATAGCCAGAAGCAAGCAGACAGCTTCATTGGCCGTTGTTAGAGGATTTGAAATAACCCGTTAATGTAAAGCATGTTTATCAATAAATTGGATTGTGCCACGACACAACGTTAAAATTACACTGGTCAATGAATTAAAACTTTTTCTGTATCTGGTTTGTAAAGGGTGGATATAACTAAATTTCGGGTGCTGAATTCAGTGGAAAAATCAAATTATCTTTATTACCTAACATTTCCAAGATACACAGCACTAATACAAATACAATAATACGACATTAGTAACTATTTGCCATTTTAAATACAAACAAAACATAGCCCTTAGAACTCACCATGTTATCTTTTCGATTCCTTCATTTTACGATATACATTAACTGCAAGGGACAGCTAAAGTTTTTATCAGATCGTAACATGTATACGCTCTTTAGGTAGGTAATTTCAAGGCCTTTCTTTTAAAAATAGAAATTTTGTATGAAAAATCGATATTTTTCGAGTTATTTTGAATTATTGTGAAGTGGCTAGCAATTTTATAGTATTGAACTACACGAGGCACCATTTAAATCTACAATTTTATCTAATAAGGTATTGAGAACTTTTTTTTATGTACGTTAATTCGAGCTCTTCCTCCTACCATATGTTGACTAGAAAATAGCCAGGTACAGCTAAAGTTTTTATCCGATCGTAAAATGTAAGCTCTCTTTAGGTAGGTAATTCCTAGGCCTTCCTTATATAAAGAGAAATTTTGTATGAAAAATCGATATTTTTCAAGTTATTTTGAATTATTGTGAAGTGTCTAGTAATTTTGTAGTATTGAAGTACACGAGACACCATTTCAAACTACAATTTTATCTGATCGGGTCTTGTGAAATTTTATGTACGTTAATTCGAGCCCTTCCTCTTACCATATAAGTTGACAGCCTGAGACAGCTAAAGTTTTTATCCGATCGTAACATATAAACTCTCTCTAGGTAGGTAATTCCAAGGCCTTCATTTTATAAAGAGACATTTTTTTTATGAAAAATCGATATTTTTCGAGTTATTTTAAATTTTTGTAAATTGTCCAGTAATTTTGTAGTATTGAAGTACATAAGTCACCATTTAAATCTACAATTTTATCTGATCGTGTCTTGTGAACTTTTTTTATGTACGTTAGTTCGAGCCCTTCCTCTAACCATATACGTTGACTACAGAAGAGCCATGTACAGCTAAAGTTTTTATCTGATCGTAACATGTATACTCTCTTTAGGTAGGTAATTCCAAGGCCTTCCTTTTATTAAGAGAAATTTTGTATGAAAAATCGATATTTTTCGAGCTATTTTTAATTTTTGTGAAGTGTCTAATACCCAATATCTTCGCTACCATCATTTTTATGCTGACTTGTGTACTGCAACTCTACTGCGGTGCATGGTATTCTATGGTCTCTGTCATTTCCTGCCCTTCTATCTTCTTTCACCAGCAATTCCTCAGCTGCAGAAACAAAGTTCTTTTCTGAACGATGTAGCGCATCACTACTTTCGAGTACACCAGGTTTATTATATCTACAGTAGCCCCATGGCTTCTTTGGTGCTGACTGACAGCTCACGGCTGACTTCTGACATATACATGTATATATACATATACAGTGGACTTACCACTTTCTATGGTTTTACATGACAGCTAGCAGGTGGTATCAGTAACGCCAACATTGTCTAAAAGTAACTTTTGTCACCATATTTAGAAATAATTATTATTTACTAATTACTACTATTATTATTAATAAAAACATTATCAATCACTTTTAACAATACTTCCCCAAAGATTACAGTATACTTTTACTTTCTATAATCAAATTTAAGAAAAACAAGTTGAGTAATTTCATTTCAGTTTTTCTTTTTAACTCTTGTGGCAATTACAGGTTAAATAGAGCTGAAATTCTACATTTAATGGTATTATATTCAGTTATTAATATTTTTATAGCTGCACACGCATTTCTTTAACATAAATAAGTGGTTTGTGATAATAAAGAGGAAAAAACATTCCAAATGTTTGTGAAATAATATAAAGTTTAAATTTTGTAAACATGTGGATTAACACTATTGCCGCATAACTGGCAACGGTCCTCTTTTTACTACGTCATCAACCGGCAGCTTTTACCCAATGGCCATATTTGTTTTCAGCATATAAGGCTACTTTTAACTCTCTCTTGCTTTTAATAATTAATTTGACCCCCTGGGGGGATCAAATCTTCACACTCCAAGGTTGCCCACAATTTAGATGAAGGCCTTGTGGCTACAGCCTCGCTAACGCCCAAAAGACGGCTCACCGAAGTGAGCGTCTTTTGGCTCTTAAATCCTACAAAAATGTAGGCGTGGAGGCTGCCGTCTTTAAGTTTGTCCTGGCCAACCCACCACTTGGCGCTGGCAACTAATTTTGGCAAAAGCCCTGGCGCCTTTTCGGACTTTACCTAAGTAAAGAAGGAAAAAACATTTACTTCCTAAAAGGGAATTCAATAACAGAAATATTGGTTATATACTTATGTCAGTTCCTGGTTCAGTATGTAGAGTTTAAGAATTTAAATTCTGTCAATTTATATCTTTATTTAGTTTTAATTTATTCTTAGGTGATTATTTATTTTGTTTCATACTACTTTTAATTAATTCTAGTTAATTGCATTTTGTCGAAGG
>CABFWB010001008.1:161127-189442 GCA_902151455.1 Timema bartmani | reverse complement strand
TAGTTTTTTCAAAAATATATCTGAATTATTATTATAATTTTTCACCTAATATTATACCAATGTAAAATCAAAATAAAAATAGATTTAACAAGAAAACTTATTATTTTCTTGCTTTAAATATTTCAAGATATATATATTTTTTAATCCTGGTGTAAAAGATAAACATTTTAGACTTTACAAGGTTATTCCTGGCTATTACTACAGCCACCATAAATGAATTGACCTCTTACACAATTAAAACGAGACTTCTGACGTTATATGTTTGAAAACTCCTGAAATTGAGACACAATTATAATTTTCATCTCTTTAAAAAAGAATTAATTTAATTTTATATATTCTTTGCTAGTCTCTATTGCTTTCACTAGATGCGTCAGTGAATGCTATAATTTAATATAGCATGGTAATTTCATAGAAATAACGAGGTTAATTTTTAAGCTACAAAATGGCAGAGTAGAAAAGGGACAGCGCTTACGACGAAACCAATGGGTTAGAAAGAGTTGGTAGGTATCCATAATAGCTTGTACAGCAATCTAATAGGGGAATGGCCTCTTTTATACTAAGAATGTTTTTTCACCAGTATTTTACACTCTGCTTTTTCCAAAAATTCAAGTACAACTTCAGGAAACTATATATTACTGATCTACTACCCATCAAAGTAGTTTAATTGCGTTTAACCCATACTGGTAATAAGACTTGGTGGGGAATTTTGAGTAGAGGGTGGGGGTTGTAATGTGGAGTCAGGTATATAAAATGTTCAATGACTATAATTTAATAGTACTGTGTATACAAATTTTACAAATATTTAGTAATTTAAATATAATATTTCTATATTTATGTAAACCTAAATCTTCCATGGATTATTTTGTGTTGATATATTTATTTATAAAAAATAAGTGTTTGCCTTTTTATTAGAGTATCATCCAATGAAAATAAATTAAAGTGGAATGTTATAATGATATGTAATCACCATAAATCCAATTAATTGAGTGTCTGTTTATATAGTGTGTGTGATTAATCACTCATCTCGTCTCGTCCCGGTATTGCTTCTAATGTGACAAAAATAATTTACATAGCAGCGCCGGTGTGACGAGTCTAATGAAGCTGTGTGTAAACTTGATAATTAGAGAGAGAGAGAAATGGTAGAAGGAGGGATAGCAGAGGGGGAACTAAGGGTACTTCCATTGCAGATTGAGCGATTGATATCACAGCACGAACTTAAGTAAATTACTTTCCTCATCTTTCGTGGTTCTGTTTGTATAGATGTATAGTCTTTTGAGAAAAAATAATTTACCAAATTATTATAATGCGTGAATAAATAACAACCCTTTATCTTGATTTTCTAATAGAACTGAACAATCACTTAACTATCACCGTGATCTTAGTAATATTTAAATTAATTTCATGCGTATTATGTCATAAAATTATAGACTCGTTTATAGAAAACATTCAATTACACTTAATAAATTTATCTTTCACATGAAATTAAGAGTAAAACATATTATGGATGGGTAGGCTCTTCATTTCCATTGGTTCTCCATTTAAGAATTGGAACCGGTTTAGATTATTTGGAAATCAGTTCTCAGTTTCTCAAAAATAAATAATTTTAAAATAAATAGATGGTTAAAATAGGTTTGAATAATATATTCGATTTCTCCATTACATCATACCAACCGTTATGATTTTAGTTATTCTAATAGGGTGGGAATTGTAAGAAACAATTTAGAATAAGCACACTTCAATATGAATGGAAGGAGTTTGGTTAAACCTGAAGGAAAAATACCCTCAAAGAACTCAGCCGGGATTATAGCCCTGACCTTTTAATTACCGGCAAACTGGCCAAAATAAAATTTATATCAGGTACTTATTCTTACCGATGTGAGTAATAGGTTCATTTCCTTAAAATTCATGATAATTACACGTTTTAATTTAAAAATAGATGATTTACGTGACTAGTTAGTAATTAGTGACGTCACATTTACATGTAATGTGGAAAGAGGTTAAATTAGTTTTTGTGGTTAAGTGGAGCTTAACCGAGAACCGGACACCAAAGTAATAGAAGCGTAACCGATAAACGTTTGAAAATCCAAATTATTACTAAAATAAATCCAAAACTGAGATTCAAGTACGAGTCGATTGTATGTGATTGGTTAAAAAGAAACGTTTAATGTGCTCTACATTCGTAAAAGAGATCATTCTTCAATATGAAGATTTAATTATAAATAAATAAGACTCTAGATACAGCATTTGAATGAGAATTAAGCTTTTAATATGTTAACAATACTGTTTTATTTTAATTGTTAAACCTGAGTTGGGACTATACGTTGGATATCAAAATAAATCTAAAATATTTTATTTGAAAATTTAGCTTTTTAAATGGCGATAAGAAATTTAGGATATACCTTATAGCACTGAAACTAATTTTACAGTATTTTTAATTTAAACTTAATATACTAGTAAATATAGAATGTTCTACAATCATTGAATTGTAAATTGATCAAACTTCTGGTCTTGGGTTGTATCTTAACAACTGTACTAACCGCTTAAAATATTTGCTATACAAATGCAGGGAGACATGATTCGAGTGATGAAAAAAATGAGGAGCTACTTGAATAAGGAAGTAGTGACTTCAGTTTGGAAAACAATAAATAATGGCTGGGGGACTTGTTTTACTGATCATATGGCACCCTCAATTCGAAAATGTTGGCACTATCATTGCTAACGGCAGTGGCAGCTCGGTTGGCATAGCTCGCTTGCAGGGTCATACCATGGTGTTTTGTCTTATAATACGTACGTCGAGTTATAGTCACATTCATAAAAACCTAATATAAAACAACTATAAATTTCACATTATAAAATATCTCAATATTTTGATTTCAATTCAAACCAGACTAAGACGTGATGCTTTGATTGTTTAAAATCTTGTTAAAAATCCTAGATATTTTTGTATTCAAAGACTTCTCCTAGGTATGTATTACGTATTGAACACAATTCATTTAGTTATAATATTTATCACCGCGTCTTACTACCCGTTTCGTTTATACGCTTAATTTATTTAGTTAAATCTGGAGAAAGCGTATATAGTCTTGTCACAATTTTGTGTATATACTTGTGAAAAGAGAAGGGCCGCATTTCATTGTCTGATCCTTCCATGAGGTAAATGGTGTGGCAATGAATCCCCCCGCAACTTCTGTTTGGAATACAGCATCTTTACCAGCAAAAAGGTACAGTCGTGTGAGAGAAACTCATCTCGTAAGTAGCTCGTTTAGCTTTAGTAATAACATATATTAAGGTAGGAAAAGTTTAGTAAAATATATCTAGATCACCATAGTGATATTATGTTCATATGATTATAGAGTAACCACCTGGTGCCCGGACATAATATAAAATATACTAGCGACAATAATTATGAGTAACTCAACTTCCAAGAATGTTTTTATTCGAATATTAAGACGGTAATGTCGCAGTTTAACATTTATTAATTATTTAAAACAATTTAATGCAATTTGGAAGATAGATTTTATCGAATAAATTTTTGTAAAATATAAATAAATATTAAATTTTATTGTAAGAATATTTATGTTAAATGTGGCAATCGCAATAAGAAAATGAAATATTTATTATTGATGTCTTGAGTTTGATTATAAAATTTAATAATTTAATAAATATATACAGACTTTTTACCTATGTATTGAGTGTATTGCTTGCCCTCCAGGGAGTAAAGATTTTTTTTTTTAATAATACTACAATGTATTTTTTAGTAATTTTGTTATTTACACGGCTCACATTTTGTTCGTGTACTGGCTTTTATTTTGATATAGGCTATTTTATTAAAAGAAAGAAACATTCTCTTGTTAAGTTAAGATCCTCTCAATTCACTCAGTAGCAACCAGCTTCCCCCGAAATCTTAGAATCGTCATCATAATACATCATGTGCCTTCTCCGTCCCTGGCAGCCGGGATGGCACTGAAAGTTACCTTGATGTTCACTGATGCGCTGATGTCGTCCCAGATGGTTGCTGCTACCGACACTAGCTATTACACCCACTTCTGCAATGGCTTACCCCCTGTTAACCCTGGCGTTGACGTTTTGGAGGTCCTCATGGAAGAAGGGTGGACAGTGGGGTGAGGGGGACACAAGCGTTCCAGGAGAGGGATATTTCACCCTTGTCCACCGATGACTCGGCCACCGACACTATTATGGAGATCGATATGGATAGTGTGGTGCAACAGCCATTTTAGGGTCTTACACGAGTGAAAAGGTTCCCCATAAAATGAAAAGGACTATCTTATCGCCAGGGGCGTCTTAATAAAACGGTACTTGGTAGGTTAGCCAAGGCCAGTCCAACGTCCTGAGAGGACTTTTGACTGATGAAGGGAGTAAGTCTGTCTTTTTTCTGTTCACTCCAACCTGATGTCCTCCTCAATCAGTCTATGCTATTACGTGTTTTAGGCCTTTGACCTGAGATTCTGAAAATGTTCGTCCTTGGGGTCCATGATGTCCTCCAGCGAACCCGTGACATATTTTTATAATATTATTAAGATTTTATAAAATGTAAAATATAAGGGTAGGTCACTGGTATATATTAATCACAATTAAAATACCTCCCACATTAATTAACGGCTAGAAAGTGAGCCAGAAATGTTGGGGCTGGCCACGCCTTTTGTGCTCACATCGTTGAGAGGAGCATTTTGAAAATAAATTTTACCTTCATTTTCTCGTCACCCAGCACAAAACAATTCCATAAAAAGCACTGATCCATTTGATGACTTTTCCAACAACCTATTTGTGCGAACAAGCATTTTTCTGCTTTTGATGTTCTAAAAAACGCGAAACAAAATTTTCTTGGTGTTGAATCAGACTTAGGAAGATGGTTTGTCGAGATTTAAATGATATTTTAGAAGCGTATAAATTATCAGTCATTATAAATTTACAGATATAATACTTATTTTTTATTTTAAATTCTATTGTAATTATTTTCACATTTATTTAAATAAATATTATGAATAAAATGTACACATATAGTACAACCATTTATTATATTTTCATTTATAGTTTGGTTATTTTTACTTAAAACAATTATTATGACTAATTTATCTTTTTAATATACTATAAATTATTATTAATTTTTTCTATCATTTATCCTACATCAATAGGTTCACGAATAAGCTGTTTTATGGTTCGACGATTTATGTGACTAAGAAGTTTGAAAAAAACTGCCTTAGACCATGTGGTTACTAAAAGAGGTAAAATTGTTCAAGTTTTGGTAAACAAATGAACTTATGCAGTCTAAATCTGTGAAGATGAGAAACATTAATACTGGATTTATAATTAACACGTTAGGTAATATGTTTTCAATTACAAAATATAGTGACTGCATTTTAAATATATGTAATAAATTAATATATATTTATAACTCTAATTTTTGGCTTATTTATTTACTTTTCCTCAAATGATGGTTTCAATAAAATACATTTTACCAAATCAGCGCATACATAAGATTAACTATAGTAACTTGTGCTATTAATTTGAATATGATTATAAGTTTTTTAAGCCGAGGATGTGCCCTAGTAGTTTTTGTGATTCTAAAAAAATACCAAAGTCTTTTGAACTAGTGGATTGTTGCAGGGATGGCGGCAAATTATTGTACTAAAATTTATTTTAAATATTTCGTTGGTAAAAGCTCTTTATAATAAGCCCTCACTCGACTTTCTATTTAAAAGTTCACTCATCAAAGGCGATCGACTATACATATATTTTTTTAGCTTTCAATGTTTAATTTGATTTAAAACGTATTTTGCCCCTTCATGTCTTGTTGGAAACTTTAAAACGACCCTTTCCCAACTATTGTTTTTAGCAAAAGAGGAATACTTTATTTATCGATCTACAATATACACCAATAATGGTTTCCATGGTGATGTAAACAAAGAATAATTGTTTAGTTTAGCCAATGTCAACACAGAAAGAAAAGATGGAAAATTCGCAGAGACAATATTGTTTTAGTTATAGTCTACTATTTTT
The DNA here is from genome assembly GCA_902151455.1 of Timema bartmani. Taxonomy (NCBI): domain Eukaryota; kingdom Metazoa; phylum Arthropoda; class Insecta; order Phasmatodea; family Timematidae; genus Timema; species Timema bartmani. Next base: position 183,424 of record CABFWB010001008.1, on the reverse strand, counting down.
GCCAACAAACTGGTTCCCTAACTTTTAAAGTGAGTGCTTGTTTGTCAAAATCTGTTAGGCCATTTTGTCGTAATTTCAACTACCAGAAATGGCTTGTCAAATTATATATAAGATAATGTTTACTACTCCTTTGTCCATATATATATATATATACAATATACTATAGATTTATTTTATATATTATACATGTATATTATATACAATATATATATTATGTACTATACATAAATACTATATATATAATATATATCTAAACTATATATTAAATATATATTATATACTATAAATAATATAATATAGGTATATACATACTATATTATATATACTAGATACAATACTTATATATACTATAAACAAAGTATTCGGAAGCTCATAGCCCAACTGAACAAATAGCTTGTTTGAACCAAAAGCAATACAAAATCCCTATACACTTACAACCGGAAACCTATTCTAATACCATCAAATTGTAGCCTATTCAAATTTTTGGCGTATAGCATCGAGATTGCAAATTTGTCAAGCATGCATGTACAACAGGCTGCATAGGAGTGAAGCAGGCAGCACTGCACATATAATTATGGCAAGCTCTTTCTGTGATGTAAGACCGTTATTGATGACTCTCAAAACGTATTCGCATATCTAGATGGACAGGTGTGTTTTTTACTATCAATAATTGTGATATGTTCTGCCGTACTCCAAGACGTCAAGGTATGTAGAGCCGCACACCCAGCTCCTATGAAACCTATTGTACACTCATGCTTGAACAGCTTTGCTATCCCAGCGCTATACGCCGAAACTATGGACACAGTTTAATGATATTAGAATAGTTTTCGGGATGTAAGAGTATGAGAATTTTATTGTAGAGCTAATCAATTGTTAGAAGTAAAATGATTAATTGTACTAGGAACCACTTCTTTTATTTCTAGTAAGTTATTCAAAGAGTGTGCTAATAGCTTAACTTTTGAGTGGGGTAGTTGTAAGAGCTAAAGTGTTACAGTGTAGTAATAAAGTAAAATATTTTGTTTAAAGGAATTCACTGATTTGAGTTGGATTTAGAAGAGGATTTATAAACATGAGCGTGTGTCACAGCCGCATTGTTAAGTGTTCGATAGCAAGACCCTTAGTCAACACATGTCTCAAGAACTAGGGTGAAACGAATAATTAAATACAGGTCAAGGAGAGGAGGGGGGGCTCTCTCTGGTTGGTCATGTAGTTCTTTGGTTTTAGGGTATTGGGTCCGCGGTGACATGCGTCCGTGGCGTATAGTACGTTGGGCTTACATCGACTCTGTTTATATGTCCTAATTCACGTGTTTGAGACTCAGTGATACCAATTGCCTTGTATTTCCTTATAAGAGTACAAGATGGACTTGTGTCTGAACCGCTGTTGAGGAACTACTACTATTTGATCGGTCACATGGTTAGGGCAGTATCCATTCATGGCAAATGAATGGAATCAAAATCCAACTTGATGATGCAAATCCTGCATCTATGTTCATCGAGCTCTGTACTTCAAATATCACATATAGCTTTGTTAAATAAACACCTTTTTTTAAAAAGATCTGCCAACGCCTCCATCGTTCCACACTTACCCTGACACAAGCCCGCGATTGTTACATATGGTGTCAGAAATACCCCGACCATTACAATGGTAAAGTATTCAGATAATTTAGCATTGCTGGCCAAAAATGAATAAGAGCTGCAGGTAGTAATGGACTAACTGGTGGAGACAGAGAGACTATATTGCATGTAGATCAACATTGAGAATTTAAAAGGGATGGGGGATTTCATAAAATGAGAAGCCATTAAAAATCAGAATTGGAAACAAAAAAATTGGAAAATACAAATGCTTTAGTATCTGGGAAGTTGATGAAAAATTATGTCTACTCCGCCAAGGAAATCAGGTTAAAGATTGCCATGGCCAAGGAAGCTTTCGACACGAAGAGGCAAGTTGAGCTTGGAATTTGAGAAAGAAACTGATTTAATGCTACATCTGGAACATCGCAGTGTGTGAAACATAAATTGGACTCACACAAAGATGGAAAAGAAATACTTGTAGATCTTTGAAATGTGTTGCTGGAGAGGACTTGAGAAAATCATACGGATAGACAGGATGACAAATGAAGACATCCTAGGAAGAATGAGTGGGAGGAGAACTATTTTGAATGCGATTCTTAGGTACAAATCAAACTGGACCGGACAAACAAATCACTGGGAAGACCAGCCTTCTGTACAACGTCTAAGCAGGCTAATTTAGTGGGATTGGAAGTAGCTTTAACATTGATTTGATTCTGAAAATTGAAAAATGACACCTGGACACGGGAATCGAACCCGGGACCTCTGGCTTAGTACGCCAATGCTCTAACCACTGAGCTATCCAGGATTCGTCCCGTGCCCAGGGTCATTCTTTACTCATATTTTAAGGCAGAGTCTATGATGGACTTAGCGGAAATCGTCGGCTACAAATATGTGATTATATTAATATCACGAGCCATCGGATAACGCAGCCATCTGCGACTCGGTAGTTGGCTTTTTGCTGCCATTAGTACAATTATTAAATTGTACGGGATTGCATATTAATAATGTATAGCCAAAGCTATTGTTTATGCTTAATAATGGGAATTACTCCCTGGATCCTGGATAGCTCAGAGGTTAGACCATTGCCGTACTAAACCAAAGGTCCCTGGTTCGATTCCCGTGTACAGGTGTCATTTTTCAATTTTCAGAATATGATATCTAGATGGAGTAATTCCCACTAATAAGTATAAATAATAGCTTTGGCTATAAATTATTGATTTGATTGGTATCAATCATCACATCAGACTATGTTGGTCTAATAGTGGTTAAAATAAAATGATTTTAACCAATATCGATACTTTCGTAGATCAATACATTAATAATTGATATTGCAAAGTATTTTAGAAAGTTTCGAAATACATTAACAAAAAGTTCTTGATTGGTATGTTTTGTCTCACGCGAATGATTTATTTTACTTTGAATGAAACATGTTTTATTTAATTAGTTTCTCACTTGTCAGTTGATAAGCTTTGTTTTATTATGTATTTACATACATTCTAATAAATACCTTTAATCAACAAGACCCACTAGACATACAGTAAGTCAGAAATCTATGTTATTTTCACAATGACAGTATTTTTTACTCACGCTTAGTAATAAGGATATATCTTCTAAATAAATTAATAGAATAAGACCTTTTGGGTATTATAAAGTTAATGCAACTATATAATAATCAAAAATAAAATATAGTTATCTATATTATTTAGAAGGGTGAAATTCTCAAAAGCAGTAGCTGGAAATGTTAATAAACTCAATTCCTAATTAATATACATAAAAATGTACCTAGTGACTAGTTTCCTACGTTTCGTGACACATAGCTTCTCTTATACTTCAAGTGATAATTACCGTATGAATTTATAAATAGTATTTCCATCTCTAGAAGGTTCTTACTGAAAATACCCAACCCTTACATAAGAGCTTCGTTAAGGCTACTCGTGCATACCTCATTCGTAAAGCCTCCAAAATTTATTTTTTGTAACCATCAAAATAATCCTCTCTTAACACAATTTTCCCAAAGAAAAAGCAGCCTCACGTTTTTATTTCACGAAAAAAGTTCCCGGATCAAATGGAGAAAGAAAATATAAAAACCTACTTTATATTTTTAGCCAGGGTCAAAGGTATTAAATGTTTGGTGGGAGAGAAAAATGTGGATAGTAATTCTAGCCCTTCGTAAGAGGATCTTTGATGTAAGTTTTGAGGCAAAGCGTATTCAGCTTTGCCTGATGTTTTTCAACTGATTAACGTGACATATTGGTTCAAGAGAAAAAGCATCACTGTGGTGTGTAAAGGATGTTAGATGTTTTACCGAGATTTTCGGATTAAGGATTTTAAACTTGGTTGAAACTGTTGAGATATTATAAATACTTTATTTTTTAATATTTCTTAAAAAGCAATTTTAAAGTGCCGTTAGTACGTACCTAAAACAATAATTCTACCTTTATTAATTTAGTTTTATTATTTTATTTGAATTTAAAGATTAAATCAATAAAATTAATAATTTTAATGGACTTTTATTTAAGCATATCCATACAATTATTGAGTTCTGATGTTTTGGGTGATTAATAATTTGACAACATTATTCAATACTAATAATTTTTAGTACTGATTATGTAATATTAAGTATTTTGTAAATGTTAAATAATGTATTATTTGAAACACGTAGCTATTACGTTTATGAAAAATATTGTTTATGTTGAAAAGTAATGATTTTATTTACTTCCGCATGAATTATTCAAACAATACTAAGCGTCCTCCTCAGAAATGAATTCCTCCAATAGGGTTCGGCCAGACTAAGCGACCGAGCGCGCACGGTTGAAAGATAGAACTGGTTCTATTTTTCAAGCACGTGCGCGCTCGACACGGTTCACTCTAGCTTACAGGCGCTAAGCAATATTATTGTATGTTGGTTCATTAAGTGCTAGGAGAACTTTTCATTTAGACATATTTATTAATATCGATAGGTTTAGCACACTTGCTACTAACGGCCTAATTTAATTGGTAAGATCATAAACCATATATATATGTAAAACTGATATGTTGAAATGCTTCATTATTATAATAAAAGTAGGACTTTACAAATAAGAATCGCCATTAGCGTGGAGAGAGGATGGGAAATCCACAACAATAAATCACTTGTAATAAAAACACCCTCAGTTCACTGAGCCAAGATTCGAACCTTTGCCTCCTCGTCAACAAATATCGAGGGCTATCTGCTAATCATCCGCTCACTCGCTCACCAGGTTGGTCACCCAGTCGCTCGCACGCTCGCTCGCACGCTTGTTATTCTGGCTGAATCCTAAACCAGGAGAGCAGAGGTAAGTTAAGGTCGAATGGCCAAGATCTAGAGCATTAGCTCCACCCACCATACTAAACGTCCTAGTAACATGAAATTTTGCAAAAAGATAGAAAGCTCACTCCATAAATCCATCAATATATAAAAATTAAAAATTTCAAAATGAGGCTTCGGAAAATATGAAGGATTGCGGGGGTAAAAAATATAAAACAAAACTTTTATGGGAGATAGAAAATTTAAATTAGCCAGGATAGTGGAAGGACCACTGCACATATTCAAATAAGTTTTACAGTTTGAATTTTCTAAGTGGTAATTGATTAATTGCGAGAGGGGAGTTAAAATTGGTAAAATTAATAGAAACAACTTATTGGTATGGTATAAAACTAAAATTCTGCAGGCAGGTATACAACACAATTCAAATTACCATAAAATTCCACAAAATTAAAATTTAAAATTGAATTGATTTAAATGTGGTTAAGAAGAAGGGGGCTGTAACAGAGAAAACCTTTTAGGCAAGGCAAGAAATTAAAACTGACCATAATTGTAGAGTGTTCATTCCAAATAGTCAAACATGTCCTAAGTATGTACAACTTCTAAAGGCCATTTGGTGAAATGGGTGTGTGGGTCTAGGGGGCTTTAAACTTCCAAAGCCAAATCAAAAAATACTTCTCACTGTGGCTGTAGATGGAAATTTTTCAAAGAAATATATACAAGGGCCAAAACTAACAATATAAGAATTTTTAAATAAATTACTGAAAAGCAGGTAGTTTAGAATGAGAGGATAGGTTCCCTATTAAATTTCCACAACAAAAGTAGATTGCGAATAAATGTTCAAATTTTCTTAAGTCAATAAGTGGATTAGCTTCTTGGTGCAGTTGAAAATTTAAATTTGACGTAGGAAATTAAAAAAATTTAAAATAATTAAGCCTTAAGTTCGAGGTGGCGTTGAGATTACATTGAGAAAAGTCAAGGCAGAAACTAGCCCTACCTAGGAGTGATAAACAACTAAAATAAACTCATGGCATCATATCTCAGTGTACTGCGATCACATTTGGGGAATCATGCTGCTCATTTATCAATATTTCTCTGAAACCAGGTGTATCTACTATTTCATTTTTACTATTTGATAAAAAGTGATAACAATTTTTTACAATATAATATATTTGTATCAATGATGATTACTTCTTATGATAGTTCTTAGGCCAAGAATGTGTGGTCAATAGATTTTACTAGGTTTATTTTACTCAATTTGTAGGCTATATATTTTGTCAAACATATTTAATTTCATTTGTTTATTGACGTAATTGATTTGGGATTGCCAAAGCATAATATTCTACAAGGAGGAATTATAAAAAAAACTGGCAGTGGTAAGTTACACGTTCTAATTTGATTTAATGTAGATGAGGCTTATCCATGTGAAGAATGTGATTCCGTAATTAGAGCTCTGCAACGGTGCTCTGGTTAAGTATAAAGTCATCATGATAAATTAAATTGAACCCAGAATACTCACAATTATTGGCCAGTGAGAGAGTGTTTACATCCAAAGGATGCCTTTCATTCCAAATGACTTCCACTTCCAGGTCAAGTGGCTACAATTTACTTAATTTCAAAGTTTGCTTCACATTGACCATTATAATAGCTCAGGACCAGTCAATCAATTACAAAGGAATCGATTTAAGTAAACCTTGCTTTTAAAATGAACGGTTTTACCTAGCATATAACAGGGACAATCCCCCAGAATATATTTTTTTTACTAGAACCAACATGCAAGACATCAAACAATGTGTGCATAAAATTCTATAACTTAAATGAAAGAGAAACCATATATTTTTATATTGTATACCTATTTTGTGATTATGTTATAGTCAGCTGTGTCCACCCTGACCCTCTTTCCCTGAGTTCTTGTTGGGAGGCCTTTTGGGAGTTGGAGGTTTGGAATTGGCACAAGGAAGTTTGGTATGTGGAGTGGACTAGAATGTTAGATATTTTTTGACGTCTTTAGTAGGTCAAACCACAAGAATGAATAGGTCTGATAGAAGGTGTCGTTGATAATCTGACTATTCCTAAGTCCGACTGCTCCTGATCTGCCATCTCGTTCTTCAGAGTCCTTGGTGCTGCTGTGCGCATCACCATCATTAACCGCTACCATCAGCAGTTTTCCCCTCCGATAACTCAAAGACTGTCCAGAGTCCTCCTTTTCTCAACCTCTAACCATTTTTGGGTTTTACCTCCCATTCTAGGCCACGAAACAATCGGGAAGAAACAGTTTGGTTTCCAACAGTATTTTAGCTGCTGTCAGCAGTAAGCGTGTACTACGTTGATCTGTGCCTTTTAAGCTTTTAAATACTCAGGTTGCAATCATCTTACACCAATATCAAGCTTCCGGATCAAAAAGACCATAATAGTGAATACAATACGCATTGAGAGGAATAATAATACTAAGTTGAGGGCATTACACAGCCTACTCTCACGTTTCGTCATGCAATACACCCAGATATACAGGTAATTTAGCTCTCCGGGTAAAATATATTACAGGTTGTGGGCGGTGATAGGACAAGTATTTAAACCTAGTCAACTTGTAGTCAGTGACGACAAATTGCGGTGTTATGAAATGAAAGTTGGTGCTGTAAGCACTTAAAATGTAGGCAACTCATCAATATTCAGCATATAACAAGTGAAGTATGGTGTAAATTAGGACTAGAACCAAGCATTTAATTCAATAAATTTAAATAAAATAGGGTGGTCATTTTACAAATTCGCCAAATTTATATTTTACCCCACGCCAAAGCCAAAAATACAAATAATTTTTTAGATTTTTCAAGCTATTACCTCCGTCCTAACACTTATTCCTTTCACACATTCCCATTTTGAGATTGTAAGATTTGTTTGGAAATATTATTAGGTTCTCTTTCGTCCTGCGAAAGTTCAATTTTAAACCAAACCGAAAATTCGTGTTCTACGTTAATCTTATCAATTTCGAGCCTTTCTATTCTCGAGGTATCCATTTAATAATCCATTTATTAAGACATCATTTGATCATCCGGGAAGGTATATTTACTTATGTACCTAAATTCAATATTACCAGTTTTTTCTTTTATATCTGTAGAATTTTTGGCACCCATTTAGATATTACAAATGTTCAGACTTTATTGAAGTTTATTATTTGTTTTTGTCATCAAAATTGATTACAATTATTATTTAAATTTTATACTCATTTTATAAATTATTTGACTTATTAGTTTAGGAAATTTTAGCTCATCTTAGGTAAATATTTTATTAAAAATTAAATATTTTTTCTATAATTTCTAGATATTTGAGAAATGTATATTTTATGAAGTACAAAAATAATATTTTCTATTAATCTTAGAAATTTTTCTCCATATGCAAATTTTATTAGTCCTCTTACCAATCTTCAATTTTAAATTATTTTTTGGATTTTGGAGTAGATTATCTAACTTCTCACCATAATTAAATACGTTTCCTCACAGATAAGTGGTTAGTATTATTATTGTTTTGGAAATGTGTAGACCTGGCACTCACGAGCATTTAGCGAGGAACATCACACTCCTCGCTGAACTCTGAACTGAGCATGATATAGAGCTATAAAGAGACTGGTCATTAAATGGTGACTGCTCACAAAGGAACAACATCAGGAGAAAAGGAATTCCTACAAGAAATAATCAATTTGTAAACTCTACCTTTATATTATTTTCTATTATATTTAAATAATTTCAACTATCAATATGCAAACTTTTTAAAATAACTAATTTTCAATAATTTACATTTTAATTAAATTACCATATAAACAAAAACCATCATCAGTTTAAGACCGTTAAAATATTAAGTGAATAATACGGTAAATAAAATTATAATATATCATATTTATATTTTTTTAATTTCTTACCATTGATTTATAAGCGTGCTAATCTTATATGTAGGGTCATAGTTTTAATAGGTTTTGGTTAAAATGGCTTTTATAATGTCTTGACTGTCATTATTTATTATATTAATTATATAATGAAATTTTGTGTAGTTCTTCAAACCTGTTTAATGTTTAATACAACTCTATCCAATACCTTTTATAATTTAGTAAATTTATATATATCATTGCCGATTGACAAATTAATATTATCTCTCCTTACTAAACTTTAATATTATGTTTTGCAAAAATTAAAGATAAATACTATGATTTAAAGACCTAAGCGTTATTAAATTTTCACAAAATATTTTACGAGAGTAAGAGGAGATTTATGCATAAACAACACTATTTTAACTATGTAACATTTATTTAGGAAATTAAATCTTTATTTAAATTGTTAATCTAGGAGGTATTACTTTATTGATAGGATTTATTACTATTAATTTCTCAAGAACTATAAATTATGAAGTAATGTATAATATATTTATCAAAAACGAGAGTGTTTATTTTGATCCACCAAAAATTGGGACTTTTTTGTTTCAAAAATGTCCAAACAAAACTGATTTAAAAAAAATTATTTCAATCCAAATACAATTTTTAAATATATATGGATTCGTTCCTACTAAATCTATTACACATTTAATTTTGTTTTTAAATTATATAGTAGACTTACATTATAATAAAGTGTTTTCAGTCCACCCAGATTATACTTCCCCAAGGGTATCATATATTTCCATAAACCATTTAATAACAAAAATTTACACAGCTTCTACAATTAAAATAAATTAAGCAAAACAAAACCAGCTATATACCATATTTTAGACTTGCTAACAAACTTGATCTTTTACTATAAATTTTGACTAATATAAATTTAAATTAGTTAAATTTACAATAATGTTATGATACCAGCTAACATGGGGAAAATTAAGTAGTTTAACTCTATTTTAAGTTTCGACTGCTTCATATTCTTTGACCATGGCTGTACAAATGTATTAATTTTTGTGGATTGATTCTGTGCTAGAAGGATATCCTCCCAACAAACTGTAAGAACTTTATATTAATAGGACTTGTATTTCATACTTAAAATATAGTCTGAACCCTCCTTCAATTAAAACCATAACTGTATCAATATCAATTGAAAAGATCTGATCTATATCATGCACAGGGAATTATAGTAAAATTGTGCTACAGTAATTGTTAAAAGATAGATTTTTATTTATTGGTTTAATGAGTTATTGGCCTTATTCTGTCTTTGTTTTAACAAAGTGTCACATCCTAACCCTTATAATATATATATATATTATAATATATATATATATTATGAAATAAATATATATATATATATTTCCACAACAAATCGTACTTTAAGTTTTAAAAGTGAAATATTCCCCAAATTACGGATTACACGGTATTCCTATTATCTGTATTGGACCTAGTCCAATCAAATACAGATGAACGAGTTTTTAGTATATATATTTTATTTGATAGCTTATGGGGAAACCCATAAAGCTTTGTCGTCAACATAAAATAGTTTTATAGGAAAAAGGGTGCGCTGATATATACATTATTTACATGCATTCTTATAGCGTTACTTCCACGTCAATCCTCTTTTTTACTTTATGAGCGAAAGTGTTCAGGGGAAGAACACATTTCCATCTCCATGTAGGGGAGAAAGGGTTGTAAGAAAATTCAAAACTTTCTACCAATAGTTGACGTCTCAACATCTGAAATTTGAATGGAAACAAATTGCTTATAAATAAATAAATAACTGTAAAATATAAAGCATATACATTCTCGGTCAAAATAAATGGCAGATTTCTTAATTCAAATCCTAAAATATGGCGGCTATTTTTCGAGAGCTAAATTTAAAGAAAGAGAAATACTTAAATGACAATTTATTTGTAGTGCCACTTTTTTCAATAGTTAGCTGTTGAACTAATTGACTAATTTTGATCAAACGTGATTGTCATAATGAGTGTGGGGGTAATAGTGAGTATGAGGATGATAGTGAGTGTGAGGGTGATAGTGAGTATGAGGGTGATAGTAAATGTGAGGGTGATAGTGAATAGGAGGGTGATAGTGAGTGTGAGGGTGATAGTGAGTGTGAGGGTGATAGTGAGTGTGAGGGTGATAGTGAGTGTGAGTGTGATAGTGAATATGAGGGTGGTGGGAACAGTAGAAACTCTTAAACCTAACTTAAACCTAACTTAAGCCTAACTAATGCCGAGATCATGATGAACTTAACTTTAACTTAACGTAACGCTCATTTATACTAGGATTACGATCAACTTACCTTTAACTTAACATAACGTTCACTTTTAGTTAACTTAATTTAAGGAAACAGAAGTGTGATCACGATTTACGTAACTTTAAGCAACAACTCGAACCAAATATCTCCATTCTAGAGTATGTGTTTGGATCTGTGATTTGTACTATTTGTTTTAGTGTTTATGATCTATGAATGTTTACTGTTTTCTAACGATACTATGGATATTTATTATTAAACTTTTTTGAACTGATTTTAATGCTTTTACAATCATGATTATGTTGGTTGATTTATATTTCAATAACAATGATCTTATTTGAAAGCGATACACTATAACATTTTATATACTAATAAAAGCTTTGTGGTTTTAATATGTTTACAATATGTGAATTAAGTCTGTTCTATAACGTTCTATAATGATACGATACTAGCGCTTATTAAATGTCCGATCACTAGAACTAAAGCTAAAAAGTAGACCTTGGTCTTAAAAACAACAAATGAATTACTAAATAGTCCTGTTGACGTCACTCGCATAGTGATTGGTTGGCTAGATCACGTGATACCCTTCAAGTAACGTTCACTTAGAGTAAAAGACCTCCCAGGACATCTCTTACGTTAAGTTAACTGCATCGTGATCTCTTCCATTTAAACACACGAGGAGATCCTTTACGTTAAGTTACGTTAAGTTAACTTTAAGTTAACGTTAATTTGATCGTGATCCTGGCATAACCAAACCCTGATGACCGTTGGGCTATCTGTCCCGAATTTGGGCAAAGTACCCATGATACCAGCAGGGAATCGATCAATATTTATGTCTTTTTAGAACAGTTTTTACAACTTTGGATAAAATCTGTACCTTATCTACATCTTTATAAAAGTATGTTTCGATTTCGTATTCATAATTAGGCCCTATAGTGTTTAATTAATATGAATATTTTTCAAAGACTATTGGTACATGCCTCAAGGTGTACACAAATATATATTACTATATTTTACCTTCTAAAAGATTTTATTTGCCATTTATGTATATTTAAAATTAGTTATTTCAATTTTTTGTTGCTTGTTCTGTATTTTAATTTTTTAGTTACAAAGGTGAAATGTTCATAAATTAAAAAAAAAACGTATTTCATACCCGTTGTTTTCTGAATATCTGTGTACTTTAACATACAAAATTTAAATGGTGAATGTTGCCTCGAGGGCTTATGTGTATTGCTTTGAATAAAGAAAGATATTATAAATCCAAACAAATGAAATGGTGTAGACTTAGATAATATCCTGTTTTTTGAAAAGTTGAAACTAAATTATTATACATGTTATTGTGAGTTTCTATTTTAAATAATCTAACTTGTTGATATGAAAGTGTAGATCTAGGTCTACGTAGTAATGACCAAATGAAATATGAACTCATCTCAAATGTAAATTGATAATATCTTGTTTTGGCACAATAAACTTATTTAAAAACTGATAATCCTATCGTGAATAGTTATTGGCTTTAAAGAAATTGGCGTATTAAGACTTTAAAATTGTTTCTATATCCTCCAATAAACAAAGAATTAACCAGCCCTTTCTTTTTATTCAACATTCAACTGTTGATTATGTAATACATTTGTTGGGGAAGGACTATACTTGTACTAGGTAGACTGGAACTCAATCCCGGATGCATATTTTGTTTAAAATGTAGTTAATAGTTCTCCTTAAAGGTGTAATCTGACTAACCTTTCTAAACTTCATTTTATTTAACCTGGAGTTTAATATTTTGATTAATCTTTAGCTAATGTCAACACATTAATCTATACATATTGAGAATAGCTGCAACATTTCTTATTTATAATATCTACGCTACGAAGGATATTTCTATTTAAAAAAATGTTATCTTTAAATTAAAGAATATTCATCATTTATTTTTCTTGTGAGATTGTTTGCGAGAGTGAAGAAGAAAAATTGTATCTAGTTCACTTTTTAGACATATATTATTAATTGCATTCCACTTGAAACACTAGACTAATCTCTTTCTTCGCCATTACTGTCGTGAGGGAGCGGTGGAGTGTGTGTTGGTTGGTTCTAGACAAGGGTGAAAAATATATGTTAAAGGAAATATATAAGATATAATGTGATCAGTAGATAAATAAATATTACTAATACTAATACTAGGATCAGATGTGATTAATGATGGTTGTAGATAAATATATTTATCTAAAATGTATGCGAGCTAAATTATTATGTACAGCCTAATATATAGAAAAAATGGACGAGAAAACTAAATGGTGATTAATCAAATATTGTCAATACTTTATTAAAACATTTGAAATATAAGTTTATTATACAAGCAAACCCTCAAGAGTATGAGCTATTTCTAATTTTACGTTCCTATAAAGTTCAAACACGTGAAATGGCTTTAAAGGAAGGGGATCTCTCAGTAGTTCCCTTAATAAAAGTATATAGCTAAAGCACAATATTTTTTAAAACCTTCTGTATGATGAATTCCCATAAGGATTCTTACACGTTAAGTCTCACTGAATATTTATCAAATAATTTCAGGTTAAAAGTCAGATCTGACAAACGATACCTCAGGGGAGGGAACCCTTCCTTTTGTGTATCCAATCGCAGTTAACCTCATTCACGGTTGGCAAACTCAACAAAGTAAATCAGTCAGTAATGCCAACTCCCAAGCTGATTGAAAACTTTACCCTAGAATATTTTAGTGTCATAGAAAAAGTTTCCATCAACGCTGTAGTCAGTTTTGAGTTTTGTCCCTTAAGAGTGATGGGAACTTCTTCTTGAAATCCTCTCTTCCACTTTTGGTTCTCTTTGTTCATAAAAATCAGTTGCTTCTTGAATTACGATGTCTTTTTATGATCCATGGGGAATATTTTATGAATTATTGGATAGTTGAGGTTTATGTTGGATCGAGTTTCCGCTTCAGTTTGATTTTGTGGCTGACTTTGTTCTTCGAGAACAAGTAAATACAAACTTGTACACCAAAACTTAGACCAAATACTGCCTTTGTAGAGCCACAAAATAAAATTGCTTATAAAAACTTTAATAAAGTGCTATTTTTTTTAATACTATTAGACCCAAATTCAGAAGTATATTGAGAGTTTTTATAACTTTCCTAACATAAAAGAAATGCACTCAATATTACTAACACCAGTACAATATGTTTGCTTAAAAAGAGTTTTGGTTCAACAGGATTTTTATCAATTTTAAATTAGTTTCAGCTGAAAAATGTTCTAAAATATATTATCTGTTTATTTATTTATGTATGAAATTATTTTAATACAACATTTTAGAAAATATTCTAAAGAATTAAATAAATTAATATATAATAATTTTAAATATTTGGATACATAGTTTTTAGATTTAATAGATATATGTTTCCAAAATAAAGAAATACTTTGAAATAATATTGACTAAATTAGATAATAACAAAATTTGCCTTGAAAATTATAAAATAAATAGAATGAAATAATTAAAATGGATGCAATATAAACGTGACTGATATAATTTAATGGTTAAAAATGCATAAAATTATTATATGTTTGGATTTAATCGTTATAGGATTCACAAAATAGGATTATTAACAATATAAATTTAATAAATAACGAATGAATATACCTGGAAAATTTACAAAAAAATGATAAGAAACAACAACATTAAAATGGGTAAAATTATATTGTGAGAGTGAAACAAAATTATTTTGATTTTAAATATATAAGTGGAATACAGGAAATAATTATAGCGAGTGAAAATGCAAAATAATTTTATAGGTTAATGTAGCCAACTATATGAACCCAGTAAATGTGTTAAAACCATTACCTATAATATGTTTAGAATGTTGATGGCAGATTCAATCGTATAATATAAAGACAAGAAAATATGTTATATAGAAGAATGTTACTAAAGACCTTTAAAATAGAACAAGTAATTAAAATTTTGTTAAATCCAGCGTCGGTTGTAGAAAGCAATATTTCAAGTTGATTAAATAAATTTAAAGATATTAGCTATAAACACGAAGTCTTATCATGGAAGAAGAATCCATTAATACATTAATTTTTATTGAAGAAAAGTCCTCCTATAAGTTTAATTTCTCGATTTGTTCCGACGTTTAAATTTCATCTTCAGGATGATACTATAAATATATAACAATTTGAAAGTAAGGAAGATATTATAAAATAATAACATGATAGAGTTAAATAAGTTGAGAAATAAGTTGTGATTGACATACTTGATCATT
Organism: Timema bartmani; assembly: GCA_902151455.1. NCBI lineage: Eukaryota > Metazoa > Arthropoda > Insecta > Phasmatodea > Timematidae > Timema > Timema bartmani. Next base: position 168,139 of record CABFWB010001008.1, on the reverse strand, counting down.
TATATTTAAAGTTAACAAAAGGAATGATTTATATTGTAAATTTTAAAATATAGTAAATGTAGGTTTTAGCTATTAAATATGGTTTAAAGAGTCTGAACTGTTGAACAATTTTGTTTGGTCAAACTATTTCATCATTTTACTTACCCTTATTTCAGGCTGGACGATTAGTACCCGTGACTACACATCTAGTGACCCTCCAATAACTCATATTGAACTGTGTGCGCAACGCACATAGATATCTCTAAGCTAATTTCAACAAAGTTTTGAACTAGAATTTCTCTAATTTTTCTTTATCCACGTCATTGGCTTGGTTTTACAAGGTTCCAACTGCATAAACCATACTTTTTAGAAAAAAGAATTTAAAGCTTCAATTTACTATAACTTTTTTGTTTATGAATATTTTTCAAAATGGTTCTTTAGACACTCTTATAGGTCTGTTTAAAGCTTTTTCTATTATAATTCTTTTAAAAATTAATTTTAATTTTCTGAATCTGAAGTAGGGTACAATGCAATCAGAACCTTGTTATTATGATTTTGATTCTTTGGGAAAGTTACAAGGTTCTAACTGCACATACACCTCCTCCAAACTAATTTTTATAAGTAATCAAATAAGTATTCTCATTTATATATATTTCAATTCTATAGAAAATAAGATATACATTAAAACTCAATGTAATTGTTATATTAGTTTTAAAATAACATCAAAATGGTATACAATCTCAGTCAAAATTTAGTTAATCTATAATTTGAGCACTGCTGAGTCCCTTCTTCCCTTTCTTGCAGAGGCATGTAGGGGATGGCTGTTTTGATGTCCTTTTTTTCAAATCTGAAACTTCAATATTCTTCCTTGGAACTTTTGGTTTGATATTTAAAAAACTCACATATCCTCTAGACTTGCTCACAACACTCCTATTCAGAGTTTCATTAAATTTGATATTGCCAATCTTTTTCATTTTCGTTTACTATATGGCTCAGTTTTTATTTAATTTCATGATATGATTTGGTTAACTTTATCATTGCTACCTGGGAGAATGTAACAGTCTTACAATTTAATAGTTTTGCAGTTCCTGAGAAGTCCTTGAAATCATTGTATTACTCAATAAGGTTTGCGGTGGTTCACCTGCTTCAATATCCATATCAGGCCAGTGGAGAGAAGAAATCAGTGTGGTTCATGGCTTTTTCGATACTACTATGTGCATTATCTCCCTTTTGGATACAAGAGTGCCATGGTACAGAGTACTTCATAGTGACAGACGATATATTTTAACAGTCCCACAGGAAATCTAGGATTGTGATAGACATAATTGAATTTCAATTTTGGGGCACACATGAGTCAGACCATGTAATTAAGTCATTGATATCATTTTATTCAATTAATTAATCCAAAATTCTTCAAAATGCACTCGCATTATCATTTCCAGCTCAGCCTGCCATTACTTATGGCCATAATGCACAGTATACTTTCTTAGTAACTGAATAGAATGCAGTTAAATTATATAAATTTAATTTTCTTAAGTAGAAAAAGGAACTAATGTTTACATGTTGACAAAAAGTTACATTTTGCAAATCAAACATTAAGACACGAGTGTCCCTTTCTTTATATATTTTCTTTTCTTCCTACATTGCCTTCTTTAATGTTTGATACCTATCGTATGCCACCTTTAATTCTTCTGTTAAGGTATTTGTCTTTTTTGCTACTTACACCTTACACACAAATCACATCTATCACTCTTGGGATATGGAAATCGAGATTAAATTCAGTGACAAATATTTTTATAGTAAATAGTCTCTTTTACTGGGGGATTATTTTCCCTAGCACACATCTCCTTATACAAATAATACAACTAAGAAATACTCAAGTCAGAGCCTAAATATTTATTTTTTGTATCTGCCCGACAATAATGGGAATCGACAGTCGGGAAATATTTGATGTGTTTACTTACAAAGGGGTGGCAATCTTGCTGTGAATATAATGAAATTTCACTCATGTTCTTATTAGAGATTCAATATTCCTCGATTAGAATAAACAACTCAACAAACATAAATGTTTGTTCAAAGAATGAATAAATAAAAATAGAACTCCTGATCACTACATTCCAACCCCGTCTGAACGACAGGACAATAAAATTCTTTCTTCTTTAACGCGGTTCGGGTGCCAAGATAGACAGCGCTAGAAGCATAACATTCAGTTAGATCCTTGTCACTATTTTTTCGATAAACGCACTGCAGTTAGAGCTCTGTAAAACTGCTAGTTCTGTTATTTGCCACCAGATAGCAACCAAAGTCACTTTACCTTATAGACCTGGTAGTGTAGTACACAACAGCGCTATAAGATCAATTTGGCCAATTTTTTCAGTTAGAACCATGCCAAACCATCCCACGACGCCTTAAACCAAATACATCAATATGATCATTCATAAAAGAGACAATCAGAAGAGATAAATAGCAAATTGTGAACCACTTAAGGTGCTACCAGGAATCAAACCCAGTTCAATAAAACCACCCAGTAATGACACAGGCTACCCTAAATACAACTTGATTAAGTTCATAGCTCTAAGGTGGTTTTGCTTAACTAAGGTTAAACCCATTTGATGGACAAATGCTCTAAGGTATGACTCTGACAATGAACTGACAGGCATTGATGGGGAGATAGGTGTTCAAGTCACACTAGTGTGCACTGAGTGTGAACTTTCATGAATGGTTTCCCACTCTCCCCCCAAGCAAGTGCTGGTATATTTCCTGAAAATGTTTGATTTATCATCCCACAACATTAAAACAATCAGATAATAGTGCGTGAGATTAATGAGACAAGGTAGAAAAAAACCTTTGCTCTATTAAGGTTAGTAGGTTCAGGAAATAGGTTTCCCCAATTTTCAAAGGTGAGCAGCTCTGGCAGGGGTGATGAATTACCAACTACGATTATATAAGGTTATTTACTTTGGAACAACATTTTTTTTTCGACTACTAAAAGTCAAATTTGATTTCCTTAATTATCAGTATAATAGCTCACTAGGAAGAAATATGCGATCAAAGTGGATTACTTAAACATTTGTGCCTGTATGGCCACATTGTTAAATGGTGGTAAGCCAAAATGGCGTTGCTAGCTTCATGAGACCAGCTTGAATTTGGTCAAGACGAGTTGTTTCATAGAGTTCTGAATTTTATTCAGAACAGGTTTGATATATAATAATTACAAGAGTGATAAGAGATAGGAATATTTAGTGCACCGTTTATGCAGCGCAGGGCAGACAGACTAAAATTTATATTAAACAAATAGTGTTACGGTTTAATGTCCACTCCTTACCAGGGAGGGTCAAATTAGTTGAATAAAGGGATACTTTCTTGCTTGAAGCTAAACAGAATTATTTCAGCCACGAGCCCAGAATCATGGTTAAATATACAAACCAGAGCAGTCGTCTTGGTGCCCTGACCACTCTTCTATTGAGTCAACTTATTATACTTTAATTGTATCCATATCGTGTTCAATGAATTTAAGGATATTTGAATAAAATGTACTGGTAAGATGAAGTCTGATATCAACTGATATTTATTTAAAAAAACAAACCTTAGCAGAGCAGTTACGGCAAATATTTTAAATCGACTGCTTAGTAGGGCCTACTGAAATTACAGAGATATTACAGCATTGAAGCTAGATGACATTACGTTATTTTGTATGGTTACTGAGAATTAGAATTCAAGAGTCAGATGTAATAAAATTAGATCCAGAGCCTGTTAACAAAAAAGCGGTAAACCGCGAAATTCTAAAAGAAGACGTTTTCAATGATTACTCCAACAAAGGATCTCAAATACCACATAAAATGTACACAACACTCAAGCATTTGAATTACTTTCCTCATAATATGAGAGTAGGGAGTTATAAACATGAAAACGCTTTCATCAAGAAATATTACAGCTGTAGCAGCGTTATATGGTAAGCTGGGGTCCATATATTATGAGTGTTGCTGGTTTTTACAACGAGGAGACTTGACAGCCCAGTAAAGATAAGTGAAATTCTTCGTTTTCACTCTAGAATCTACTGACTAAATGGGTGAAATTATTTACTGTATATGTCTGAGAACACTGATGCATCATGATTAAAATATTCATCGTTTTACAATTTCAGATTATATAACCACTACATATTGCAGTTTTGCAACTATTTTAAGGAATGGTAGGTAAGAAATAAATATATATACAACCAATAATGAAATAATTTAAGATATAAAAGTCATGGCCAAAAACTTTGGTAATATATTTCCAAATTTGCAAAAGTCAATAAAAGTCCCATTATATTATATCTGCACCTGAGTTTTTCTAAAATATTATTGATTGTTTAAATAATAGATACCTCTAAGCTTAAGTACCTACAAATAATGATAATCCCTGTAATGTGTCTTTCACTCCCGAGCACACTATTCGTTTCATAGAATAGATTGTCTAAAACAGTTCAAATTAGAGCTCGCAAATCTTACTAATATTATAAATGCGAAAGTTTGTGTGTTTGTATGTTTGTTGCTCAATCACGTCAAAACTACTGAACAGATTCGAATGAAACTTTGTAGATAGGTAGGTAGGTAGGTAGAGTATGTCCTGGAATAACATATAGGACTATTCCCAACCTTTGATTTTACATTAATTTTACAATATTAATGTTTAAACTTTTCGTATATAAGAGATATATTGTGATTTTAATTTTACGAGTAAATATGAATGTGATTATATTATTATTATTAGAACCGCGTCTTACTACCCGTTCAGGTTATATTATATATGCGAAAGTTTGTGTGTTTGTATGTTTGTTACTCAATCACGCCAAAACTGCTGAACGAATTCGAATGAAACTTGGTACGTAGATAGAATATGTCCTGGAATAGCATATAGGACTATTCCCAACCTTTAATTTTACATTAATTTTACAATACTAATGTTTAAACTTTTCGTCGGGCGAAGCCACGACGGGTAACAGCTAGTTAATGAATAAATCCTACGAATTTAAAATCGTGTCTCTTGGTTGACCACTACAATAACTAACCAGCTTTGAAACAGTACTGCCTTTCATCCAGCACAACTGATTACCAACTGCACAGCCACAAACTCCCAACAAATTATTTATCTGAAAAGGTGTCATAAAATTAACTTCATACAAGCACTTTATAATTATATGGGGTGGTAATACATATTATTGATCCCAGGAAATAAAAGAGAAACAAAGACAAAATAGTTAAAATAAGTTTTATTTTTTACTTTCTCTCGACACCTCAGTATTGTAATAGTCAAGAAAATTTAAATCAAGATTTTGATAAGTTTCTACGTTTTATGAGCCTCTGAAATCAAAATAGTTGTTTTCGCAATATCGTCTATCTCCCTGTCTCTCTGTCCTTTGGGCTAGAGCCGAAACTGTTTTAACAGTTAGGCTAAAACTTGGTATTTGGGGTTTTCGTAAGTTCCCCCAGAGGTATTTTTGGAATTAGATATTCAACCTTAAATTTAAAGGTACTGAAGGGCAAAAAGATTTTTTTTAATCGATTTTCTCGAAATTCACTTTATAATTTTGATTAAAGTTTATATCTAGACGTTGTTTATCACTATAAACAAGATTTAAACTAATACTTGAAGGGTCCACGGTAAAAAGGGGGGATGTCAATAAAAAGGAGGGAATGTCAGAAAAGTGTATTTTATCATCAATTACTAGTTTTATTTATTAAAAACTAAGTATTGCCTTAAAAATTACACTAAAATTTCCTTAGTTAAAACTAGTTTCTAACTACACAAAAACTACTGGAATCCAAAAAAGTCATAAATGAAAAAAATATATATATAAATAAACTAATGTGAGAACTTTTAAGTCGTCCTTAATATCACCACTGTTTTCATATTTTTCTTCTTTATTAACTCTTCCACTTCACGGATTTTTGTATTTTAACCACATTTAGAAATATAATTTTTTTTTTTTTGCGATCTTTCCTCTTAAATTTTTCTCCTGGAGCCATCATTGGAAGGTGAGAATAAAATGTTCTGGCTTACTCCCCACATAACTTCTTTAGTTGTTGAAGATCTTTGAATTTTTCGTACGGAATCGGCAGAGCAACTGTTAAAAAATGTGTGTAGGTTATGGCTAGTATAAATTTTTCTATAAATATTTTCTTTAAGTTAGTTTAGGTTAGGCTAGGTTAGGCTAGGTTAGGTTAGCTTAGTATAGTTTATTTTAAGCTGGGACTTACTGGGGCAAGAAATACTACCACAAGAAAAAAAAGTTTCATTTTATTAACACCACATGTTTTAATTAATTCAATGGTAATATTACTCACCTTGTTATGCAACCTCAGGAGGGATAAATTCTCCCTGTCGTAGTTTGGGACCTCCTTATGGTGGAAGTGAACTTGGCTCGTTGATCACGTGACAATCCCAGTGCCAGTGGTATGTCGACTTGTATTGCAACATGCATGGGTGTTTATTCAAAGCAATTAATTTTCTTACTTGCTTTGACCTAAAAGGGTTTTTCTTGAAGTAGCTTTGGTCCAGATGCTCAGTCCATTTACGAACCAACTGTCTGTCAACCTCAATTACACGAAAAAGTGATGGCTTTGCTCGAGCCACCTCAAATTCTTCAATCCACTCTGTATTCAATTCAACCCACTTGTTTTGGTTAACACAAGCCGTATTCCTGTCACACTCTAGGTATGAGTGCCCTAGGATTGGAGATTTCATTTTAACCTTTTCCAATCGTTTAGTATGGTGAACAATGAAGTGAACAAGCCGGAAAATTGTCCAATTCCCCCACACGAATAACATAAAAGATCCACTTCTTTTACTGTAGGGTCAAGCTAAACCATAACAAGATAAATAAATGGTACGGCACACCGCACAGACTTTCTCTCTCTTTCTATAAACTCGTAAGATTTCTGAACGGAATAATGTACATTGTAATATCACCACTCCACATAAGAACACGCATAAAATAATATACAATGATATAGAATCAATGAGAAAAGAGGCGCATCTTTGTCCACCT
>CABFWB010001008.1:107270-153321 GCA_902151455.1 Timema bartmani | reverse complement strand
CTCTACATAAAGTCAAAGAGTCCTTTAAAACTCTGTTAGCGGGCAAATCACGTTCCATTTCTAGTGTACTTGAAAACATATCACGATATTGCATTTGGTTGAATATAACAAATAATATATTTTATATTATTATTAAATTTTAATATACAATATACATTTTTTTGAAAGTTAACCTTAATTCAATCAACCAATGGACAATAAGTTATATACAAACAATAAGATACCATTAACCTATAAACCAAAGGAGGAATATAAAAGTTAAACTGTAATTGGCAACTCTAATTACTATGGTTTTTAATTCTGTATAGTGAATGTGTGTTCAGTTTTAAGTACAATAAAAATAAATAAAAATGTGTCTAACTTTAAACAACTCTTATTATCAATTATCCATTGATAAATTTATTCAACAATTATTAATCTCCTCCGAACGCCATAAAATGAATTTTTCAGAAAAAAAATACAAATAGTGTTTTTACAAATAAATAGACAAATTAGATTTGAAAATAGAGCAGTTACTATCACAATTACTCAACTTCCCAAAATGATAAACTCAGTAAACCTATCACTCATAACTTCAATCGTGGCTGAGACCTGATCAGCCCATTGTCAAGAAGATTGAAACCTAATTACTATTCTTCTTCACATAAATCCTACACTTTTTATCACATTTCTTTCTTACGTTTAACCATGCAATCATTACAAAAGCGCTATCTTAACTTACTCATTCAAATATCAACCATCATTTGACATATTAATCTTTGCATTTGTGCATGAACCTAGAAGAACCGTTTTGATTCCCGTCTTCAAGTTGTCATTTTTACCTTAATTGAAATTGATTAAAGATATTTTTTAAGAATATCCTAGCCTTTGTTTTATTTTCAAGACTTTACAATTATTAAAAACTTTACTAAAGTTTTTTTAATTTTTTTATTTGTATCCATTTCCTAAATTTTCAAATACATTGCATAATATAATTTTGTACAATGACTTTCCAATATTATTTCAGCTTGGCTCCTTTCAAATGAATACATCAAGCTGATGCATATAATTAATACCAGTCGTAGAAACGCTGACAGATAAAATATAAACCAGCCCAGAAAGTAGAAAGGGAATAAATTAACAAGAAATAAATAATTCATAATTTTATTACTTTCGTAAATCAAAACAACTAAAATTTAAGTTATAGTAAAATCACATCAAACATTAATGTTATACAACATCCCAAACAAATTAATTACAGAATAGTTTCAAATGTTAATTCATGTTAAAAAAATTACTATAAACCTAAATATATATAATTTGCCTCAATTCTAATGTAATGCGAAAACTACAAGAAACCAGAAAGAGATTTCCTACGGTTTTCAATTATTCAAATTTTAAAATATTGATTCATGTGTTTAATTATACATATGATCAAACTTACATTATTCCAATAAATGCTTTTCTCTTATTTGAGACATTGTTTCTTTGTTATTATTAATTCATTTTTAATAAATTTTAACATAGTAAATAATAGCAGATAAGTATAAAAATTTTCAATAGTAAAATTTTAACTGCGTTATAATTATTATATTTGTTCACTTTGTTGTTAAAATTTCCTTTTTTAATGCTCGCAATAATTAACCTTATAATTATTACACAAATCCATCAATATTATATTGTAATCTAACTTTTCTGCTTGATAAGAAATTCTGTAGTCATATTATATATTATATTATACCAATTTAAACACTTCTTACCAAAATAAAATATTTAAAAAATGAACTAAGCCTATATACACGAATATATGAGATCATGGTATATATTATGTACCGTAGGGTTAATATAGTCTGGTTCTCGTGGGATAATTAATTCGGCATTTGAATACCAGACGAGTACAATGAGGATCAGTTTCACTAAAAGTATTTATCCTCTCTCTGCAATTCACTTACAAATCCTTTGAATGCTATCTTCCTCGTTACTACCCCAATGACGTAATTAAAATTCATTTATCTCAACAAGACTCTAAATAACGGTGGTTTATTTTGTATGTATATGGAATAACATTACCACAGAGGATTTGATGCAGTTCGTGACTCTCCAGTGTGCTTCTGTACTATGCTGAGTAAAAAGTAAGCTCGTAAATAATATTTTACAAAAGCCTAACTAGGGGTAGTTAAATAAATAAACAGTAGGCCACATATATTTTATTTTGTCTAAACTGATTCCAGGCTATTAATTTTAGCTGGTGTTACTATCTCTCTTGCCTAAGATTTCACTCCAAAAACAATCTCATAAAAGATAGAGTGGTTTCGTATAAACACAATAAACCTCTCCAATCAATCCATCTCACACACACTTAAACACGCCCTTTTCCATCATCATCATCATCACAAGCAGCCCTCAAAATAATTGTCTTAGAAGCATTTTGTCTTATAATGTAAACAATTTTCAGCTTTAAAAGTTTAATAACCTTGATATAGAGGCATAACGTTAATATTTGAGGAAAATAGAGCTAAAGATTATAAAACCTTCAACAAAACTATATATCATTTTTATTTAAATGGTAAAAATAATATCACATCATGAAACTACGGAAGAAGAAATTAATAATTATGTGTTCAATCATAGCTATAGATTTTCAGAGGTTCGTTTTTAAAATGTATATATATTTATATTAATATATAAAAGTGATTAATTATGACTATTCACAATCAGATCGGCAAATGTGTACAAATATATCACAACTTTAACAAGAATTACTAGATAAAAAATTCTTAACTTAGGGAAAAGAAGACATCACGAAATATTATATTTTTAAGCTAAAAATAATATTTTGGATTATTTTAAAATATTAATAAATTGATATGTGGATTTCAACGATATAGATAGACAACAGATAGGATTTTTACTATCTGGTAGATATTATTAAAAAAACAAAATACAACATGACGGTTCATCAATTACACATAGATTTTATAAAGGCCTACGATTCATTTATAAGGAATAGATTACATTATGGACTCTGAATTAAGTTTGGGATAGCCAAAAAACATTTCAAGCCTATTGAGTTATATTCGACAGATATGCATGATAGGGTAGGGGTTGGATGTCACTTAGCAGACACTTGCGAAATAAATAATAGGTTGAAACAAGGAGATGCACTTTCCTCATTGCTTTTTAACCCATCCTTAAAGTATGCTATTAGGATAATGCAAGAGATTAGGGAAGGGTTGACATTAAACGGTACAATGCAGCTATTAGGGTACAAATATAATTTATCTTTGTAGAGCAATAGTAAGTAAGATGTTGCAAAAAATGTGGACTTTTATTAGAGGTTAGTAAGAAATTAGGTTTAGAATTGATAGAGAACACAGATTGGGGACGATAATTTAGAAATTACTGTGAACAGCATCATTTGACAAGGTTAACGAGTTAAAATATTTAGCAACAATTTTAATTAGCAATAATGATATTAGATTGGAAACTAGGAAAATAGTACAGTCGGGAAATGCATACTATTACTTGATCTTAAGCAAGATGTTTTCTCGACTTCTGTCAAGGAATGTACTGTACATCTCAGAATATACAAAACAATAATTTTCCTGGTTTCTTTCTATGGGTATTGGTTTCTTACCCAAATACGTAAGAAACAATTTATAGATGACTATATATTTATAAATTATTCGCATTAAATAATACATTTAAAACATGAGCCACCGTATTTTTAAATTAATAGGCCTAATATAAACTTAAAAATAATGTATTTGTCAAGGGAAAAAAGAATTAATTTTGAACTCATAGTACAAGACCTTAATTAGTTCACTTGAAGACTTCATCCATGCTTGAACGAACCCTTAGAGAATATGTAAAATAGAACTGTTGTACAATATCCAACATCACCCAGTGTTTACCATAATTAAATTAACTTCCCGCTGACGAAATAGAAATCCACAGCACATTCTTTGATACATAAATACCTACACAGCAAAATATAAATATAATTAGTTATATTTTGAATTGAAAAAAAAACCCATTTGAATGTTGTATCTTTTCTTTTTTCATCCACTAATAAAAAGTTTTGGCACTTATATTAATAATGTAATTCTCACATTCACATCGATAAATGACAAACAATGTAAGGAAATAGTCAATAAGAACAATTTTGTATGACATTAGTATATATCATTAGCATTAATTTGATGTATAACTAGCATTAAAGTACCCAGCTTATACAAGGAGAAACTTTTAAAATAAAAAGAATTGAAGGATTTAAAAAGGCATAAAAATGTACATAATTAGCACTTTTTGCTTTTTTTATACAGTTTTTGTCTTTTAAAAACTTTTACTATGCTAACCCTATAATATTTATCCCGGGCTGAGCTGGGTACCTAAAGTATAAAGGTATATAAAATGAAAGAAAAGACCAACAGAGTAAATAGGATATAGAGTAGATTTTATCCATTTTTAATCTAAAATAGAGTATTAAAATTAAGTAGCAGGGGTACAAAAATGTAAAAATAAAATAAATAGTAATGTTGTCAACATTACATAAGTGAAAAAAGTTCGAAACCAGTTTGGTCTAGGGGTAAAAATGTCTAATAGGTGTAAGGAGCCATAAAAAATCAAAAAGGACAATAAAGGTTAGTCCTGGATCTTTAAATAATATTAATTTATTTTAGACTATTTTTACCCCATTTAACATGTTCACCTTTTTTCCCCCTCTTCACCCTGTTTATTCTTTTTATCCCTTCTATCTTTTTACCAGTTGTGCACCTATATATCCTTTTTGCCCTTTTTATCCAATATTAACTCTATATCCATTTTTTGACTTTTTGACTTTTTTGCCTATTTTAACCCTTTTTTGTCTTCTTTTAACCTTATTGATATTTTTTATCTTTACTATCTAAAATAAGAACATTTTAAAATCTGAAGGATGTAGAGGACAAAGTGCATTAGTGATTTAGTTTCACTAAGTTGACTGTCATAAGACAGAACACCTAATAATAATAGTCTAAAATACAAAATCTATATCCTCAACTTTAAAGTAAGCTTATTTTAAAATAGACAACAAAAGTTTAAATAAAAGGCTAGTATGAATAAAAAGACTTCCCAGGATAATTAACTAAAAAATCAAAATATTATCATACAAATGCTATCAGATTTCAATTCTACCTGGATACCCCTTTTTACTGATATTAACAATATCAATAATATTGTTATTAATAGAATCTATATGATTAATTAAACTCTCAGGGCCTGAACCACCCCCTTCTCAACCACCACATAAAAATTTGACCATCATTAATCCACCTGGCAGCCGGGGCAGGTCTATTTGTATAGTGATGTAAATACTTCAAATATTTAAAATTATAATTTATATAAAATCTTTAGTAAATGATAGTTTTTAACACAATTAAAATATCAATTTTATTATTGACTCATTTAATGTAATTTTTGTTCCTAACTTCTGACTGAAAATAATCCATTTGCTTTGATATTAAGTTAATCAAGAACAAGATGGATATATTTATCTCTGACAAAATTATTTAGTTATTTTTGAGGAAGGTTGCTTTGGTTCTACCTCAATCCTGTATAAATATGTTAGAACAAATTTATACTCACAAAATACTTCATTGCCAATTTTATCAAAAGGGTGAATGCCTACTCAAACCACTATTACCCTACCTCCTTCTTCCACAAAGTAGCTCCCCGAGGAACAGTCTTTAGGAGACCAGGTGCGCTCCCTAATGCTTGGATGACGTCACTGGAATTGTTCGGGACGTGGGTTGTGAAATATTCCTGTAACATTAGCTGGTTCTTCCTCTCTCTCTCTTGTGAAGATATCAGGTAACAGTGTATTTTCATGGACACATTTTGGATGAAAGATTACAACAGTTGCGACAAATGGCACATCAAACTGATGAATAAATGTGTATATTTTTACTATATTAAAGCTTACTTTGATGAGTGTAAAATTAGCAAAAATTATTTTACTAATAATTAGGTTCTATATGAGTATAACCTAAAAACGTGGCAAATAATACATGGTTTATAAGCTACAAACTTGGCAACCATTATCGTTTATATTACCTACAAACTTGGAAAATATTATCATGTGGATAACCTACAAACCAGGCAACTATTACCACGTGTATAGCTGACAAACTTGGCAAATATTACCGTTTGTATAATCTACAAACATGCCAACTATTACCGTTTGTATAATCTACAAACATGCCAACTATTACCGTTTGTATAACCTATAAACATGCCAACTATTACCGTTTATATAACCTACAAACTTGGCAAATATTATCATGTGTATAACCTAAAAACGTTAAAGATTTACAAACATGACAAATATTACCGTTTGTATAGCCTACAAACTTGGCCAATATTACCGTTTGTATAGCCTACAAACTTGGCCAATATTACCGTTTGTATAGCCTACAAACTTGGCAATTATTACCGTTTGTATAGCCTACAAACATGGCAACTATTACCGTTTGTATAACATACAAACTTGGCAATTATTATCATTTGTATAACCTACAAACTTGACAACTATTGCCGTTTGTATAACCTAAAAACTTGGCAAATATTATCATGTGTATAACCTACAAACATGACAAATATTAGCATGTGTATAACCTACAAACATGACAAATATTAGCATGTGTATAACCTACAAACATGACAAATATTAGCATGTTTATAACCCACAAACATAACAACTGTCACATTGTGTATAACCTACAAACATGACAGCTACTACCGCGTGTAAAGCCTACAAACATGACAATTACTAGCATGTGTATAACCTACAAACATGACAACTGTTACGGCGTGTATAACCTACAAACATGACAACTGTTACGGAGTGTATAACCTAGAAACATTACAACTATTACCGCGTGTATAACCTACAAACATTACAACTATTCATGTCAAATATTAGCATATGTATAACCTACAAACATGATAACTATTACCGCGTGTATAACCTAGAAACGTGACAACTATTATCATGTGTATAGCCTATAAACATGACAACAATTACCGCGTGTACAACCTACAAACATGACAAATATTACCGCATGTATAAACTACAAACATGACAAATATTATCGCGTGTGTAGCCTACAAACATGACAACTATTATCACGTGTGTCGCCTACAAACATGACAACTATTACCGCGTGTATAACCTACAAACGTGACAACTATTACCGTGAGTTAATGTGAGAGGGATTGGAGGTGTTATACATCAATAAAATCAAAAGTTTTTCCAAATATACACTCAGTTCTTCAAATTAAAGTCAAGCGCTCTAAACGCTCTTTTGGGTGATAGTTTAGTGTTATTTTAGTTTATTAATGACATGCAAGATCACAACAATGTGGTTTAAGTGTTATTGTAGTGTTAATGTAGTTCATGTAAGCTATGTAAGAAAACATCTGAGTATTGGTTGAGCTCTAGCCTAGTATTAATGCAGTCTGAAAATTGTATTTCATATTACGACAGTTTGGTTTGAATAATAGTTTAGTTTAAGTTTAACTTTAAGTATGAGCTATAATAACATGGCCTTGTATTGCTTAAGCGTAAGTTTAGTTTTAGTGTAATCAAAGGGTGTATAATAATAAAAAAAAACACTGTGCAAATTGTCATGAAAAACACTCTTATGATAGCCATTTGGAAACAATAATCAAAGTCAATTTTAAAATGTTTATTAGTTGTGAAAAATCAGTTTTCAATTATAAACTACCCATAAATGAGTATTGACCCCAAAAGAAATACATATATAGTGCTATTTTTCACATCACACAATCCCTAGATATAATTTTTAAATACAATCTTTAAAGCCATTTTCGAAATAATTTAAATAATCATAAACTTTTCCTCAGTAAGCTACTCTTCACCAAATATTTCCACAAACATCAATGATACGGTGTTATTTGTCATGTCAAAAAAATCATACACACACATATATATATATATATCTTCTAAACGTAAACGTTAAAGCCATTTTCGCAAAATTTGGAATTTAAACACATTACTCGTGAGTAAACTACCCGTAAATTAATGATATTAGTGTAAAAATAAAATATTCCAGATTCTATGTATCAAGTTTCAACAAAATCGTTCAATCTGTTTTGTATCTGTGGCCAGGGACAGATATGGTGGTGGACATAATTGTAGAATCCACCAAGTTCTGTTTTTGGCTCACAAAAATGTAAGAATTCTTTATAATCTCAAGATCAATATTTTTCACGACTACAAGAAGATCTCTTGATTCAAGAAAGTAAAAGACTGTGTTACTTAAATGTATTTTCTAATTGTTAAAGGGGTGACCTGTTGGTCCAGGGGTAAGGTGTCAGACCTCTGTACTGAGGGTCTGGGGTTCAATCCTCGGTCTCGGCACATATTTATCTGATTGCCAAACCCTTTCTTCACCTATGACAAGATGTGTATCAGTCACAACTTGTGAATGTGAGGAATGCCAGGCCTCCACCGTGGTTTGGATCCCACGTTAAACTCTAAGTCCTCCATTTCATCTCACAATCACCCTACCATTGCACATTAGCGTAAGTGCGCACAACCCGGACGGTTAGTAAGACGTGGTGCAAAAAATAAAAATAAAATTATAACAATAATAGCCAAAGAAAAATTATTTGCCTAATAATGAGAATACAAAACAGCAAACTTAATCAAATTATAATTATGTTATCTTTGTATTTATGATTGAAACTACTATTTGAATTTTGTGCTGACTTGACGATCAAGTTAAACTTAAAACTAATTTATTCTACATAAATAGGAGATTTCACAATTTATCGCGTGGATTAAGAGGGAATCTTTAGAAATTCATATTTTTTATTGGTTTATAGGCAAAAATATATTCTATGTCTGTTCTGAAAAGTAAGGAACACATGAGCAAAAGTCCTGTCTAAATCATTTCAGACTTTTCGAGTATATTACAAATATACAAACACTCCAACAAACATATTTCTATAAGTGACGATGTTTCTCTAAGTGACAAAAGAAACAAAGCTATCTAAATATAATTTACACGCAAAACAAAAACAAAACTTTAACAAATATTTATAAATTTGAGAAGCCAATGCAAGCACACATTATTTGTGGCTCTCTTATATTGAAACATTATTGCAGTGAATACAAAAAAAAGTTTAAATTTACTATCTAAAAAACAAAAATAAATAATCCAAATGTAAAACCATACAATAATTGAAAAAGTACCTAAATTTTAAATGTATTCAACACATCCAACAAATTCAAATGATAAAATTGAATGGAACCTAGTGCTTTATAAATTTTTACTTTATCTTGACCCATCGGAGAGAAAAGGTACAGCTAACATCCGATTATCCGCGGTAATGGAAGGGGCCATTTGCTACAGATGACCAAAAACCACGGATAGTCGGCATATTTAGTAAAACAAGAGATAGTAGCAGACTCGTTTCAAACTATTACTCACCTATCGTGAATGGGTCAATGAATATATCATTATATTTCACGCACTAAGATAATAAAAAACACACTTTAAATCAATGTACTCTAAATACTTCAATCCAACACATCAATTTAAAAAAATAGTATTAGTCTTCTGCTTCATTTTATCTTATCCCACTATATATTTTACGTAACATCAGCTTGTTAGATATGAACGTCTAATCATCCTGTTCCAGATAATTAAGCAGTTACAACCCCCAAAGGCCTCCTTCCCTCTTGAATAAACTTTTAGCCTCTCTGGCCCAGGGCTATATAGTAATAGCACTGCTCTGGCCTCTCTACCCGGAGGATTTTCTGAGTACAACAATCCATAGCTCTGTATTCTTCATCAAAGTGGTATTTTTCAAAAATGTATTCCCTGCTGTTGGCGATGCCACAAACGGAGAGTCGGGAATTTATTGTATAGTGATTGTCCAAAAATTGAACGCGATATTTTGATAAATGTCAACCCCTTGAAACTAAAAGATTATATTATGTTTAAAAGTTTAAAAGTTTTATTAGCTCTTTACTGTGGCACTAAACACTTTAAATGTGTGCATATTAATTTTTTCAAGTAAGTAATATATAAATATATACTTACAGGGCCGCCCTTAGGATTGTGTAAATGTTGCGGTAGAACAAGGACTCGCTATTTGAAGGGCCTCACGGTTGCCTATACAGGGGGTAAAAATAAGTTGGGATGAGAAATTTCTGCTTGTGCGCCCCTATAGTAGTATTATTAAATAGGAGATCTATAAATTATTGACAGAGTGTAAAACCAAATAAAAGCATAATCATGTTGTTTAATTTATTGAATGTGTGAAGCGAATTCTCCTTTTTAACTCCAACAATTTGCATTTTTCTGTTTGTAGTGGATATCTTTCATGATAACATTTGAACGCATTAACCGATATAATTAATACTTGGTAAAGTTGTTCTTGGTTACTTTATATAAAGTCTGTTTAGCGTAGAAATTGTTTTCTAAAGGCATTTTTTCCTACCAGAAATATATTATATAGTTGGATATTGGTAGGATAAAAGATCTTTCAGAGAGTAATTCCTAACGTGAATGGATTATAGATTAAGTTTATTGTAGAATAAAATGGAACTAAGTGTTGGAGGGTAAATTAACCCCTACATGTATAATACACTGCTTCTAACATAAATTACGTTTTAGGGCATTTTCTTATAACTATCTTAACTTGCATGGAAGCGTGATAAATAATTACCAAGGAGTTACCAGAGAATAACAGTATGTATTTTATTTGAAGTATTGGAAATAGATGATACACAAATAATATTACAAATGCCATGATACCGCCCAAGGTGAGCCAAGTCAAAGATTTGTAGTTAAATATAATATATAATAAAAATGACTAGAATTCAATTTAAACATATTATTTAATTAGTATGCTCGTAAAGTTAAGTTTAAAGTGAGAGACAACTATAGCTACCATCAAGGATAGCGAACAACAAGCTACGACTCAAAGGTCGAAATAAGAATTAAACTCTATTTAAAATATTTAGTCACCTAGTTACAATCATTTGTACTATCATAATGTTTTTAGAGAAAAAGTAACAACTTCCAAACATAATAAACCCGCCGCCTAGCGGCTAAGCTATTTTGGACTGTACAATAATTAAAGTCCCAAAAGGACTCAATACCAGCATCATTTACTAAGCGCCTTACACTCATGCGTTAGTAATACGTACTCTAACGTAACTGAAGTTAAGATACATAACAAATGCTATTCTTGGAGATATCTTACAATCCTAGCAATGTTCAAATACATCAAAGTTAAATAGAACAGTACTAAAAATATATGTGCTCAGCCCAAACTGTTGATTAAATAAATTAAGTGATAAGCTATAAATCTAAGGCACCAAAATGTTCCGCTTTCACATAGCAATCGAATGGAGTTCTCCCATCCCTATCATTCGTGCTTCCTAACAAACACTCCCACAGCCCCGTGCCCCTATCCCCTTCCTATAACCCACTCGTTTCTTAACACACTATATTTTGAAGTATAATAGGTTCTAGGTATCACCTCTACAATTTAACTCCTCCACCTCAAGCCACTACTGAAGAAAATTTTCAGTAAGATTTCCCGATTCAAAATTTCCCAGAAAATTTTCATCTCTAATTCCATTGCACCTAACTGAGACTCAAACCCCGACTGGAAGTCCAATATATCGTGTAATTGATGATCTTATAGACCATGTGACCTCCAATGGAGGTTTAAAGGAATATTAAATACCAGTCAATTTTCTTGGTTTAGATGACATTCATGTTGCTAGTTTGAAATAATCGATTCTTTACCTAAAATCAAGATCACCTAGTTACGAAAGTAGACTATTGAAATATAGAGCGCCATCAATCGATGATAAAGAATCCAATCGATTTACTTTTAATTTATACAATATGGCAACGTCGAATTAAACTTGTGAAGGTTTGTGGTTTTCAAAACAGGTAAGTAATTTAGAATATTCATTTTATCCCTTCTTTGCCTATAAACTGAAATAATGTTAGTGATTACTGACACCTATAACATGGATTTTAGTAAAACTTTAAATTCCCAAATATTACTATAACCAACAGCCAACCGACTCTTTAAAACATAGATGATATTATTTTACTTTAATACATTATTTCTTAAGTAGGAAGTCATTTTATATTGTATTACAATAAATCATTTCTAGTTTAAGTTTCTTATTAAAGTTGTTAGTTCTCATCTTAGTATATTATTATTATTATTATTATTATTATTATTATTATTATTATTATTATTATTATGATTAAGACTTAGATATATTGCTCAAAA
This sequence comes from Timema bartmani, assembly GCA_902151455.1. NCBI lineage: Eukaryota > Metazoa > Arthropoda > Insecta > Phasmatodea > Timematidae > Timema > Timema bartmani. Next base: position 141,009 of record CABFWB010001008.1, on the reverse strand, counting down.
ATATATAAAAATAAATTATTGATACAATTTGTTAAGTTAATTGATCTAATAAAATTAAATTGCAGATCAAAATATAAAATTAGGTTAACTTATGATGATAATAACATATTGTCAAATAATGAACACAACACATTTAATTCATCATAAATTTAGCAGTATATAAGGTGATGATAAATCTAAAATATATGAAAACACGTTAAAAATGTTTAAAACTTACAGATACCAAAATAGTTTAGACAAAACAATGTTCAGGTTCATGTAAGTTCAGAATTCAAATTATAAAGTTATGGGTTAAAAAGGTTAACATCTGCAAATATATTATTAGATCGCGTTTTTAAGGACCTGTCATCTCAGTCCCAGCTGTTACGAAGATAATTCTGGGGGTGGTTGGAGGCAGGTGGTTGGAGGCAGGTGGTCGGAGGCAGGTGGTTGGAGGCTGGTAGTCGGAGGCAGCTGGGGAAGTGGGAGTGGTGGTTTTGAATTATAGTGAGTGTGGTCACCATTCACGCGAAGGGCTACTCTCTGGCCCCAGCGGTTCAGAAATACGCGGAAGAGGGTGAGTAATGGAATTGGGGTTGTAGGTTAAGTGGTATAAATAGTTTTATTTAGTATATATGTTTACTGAAAGTCTGAGTTATGCTATGCGAAATTTCAGATCAATCAGTATAGTGGTTATAGTGGATTGAAAGGGTAAAGTAGATTTGTAGCATTGGCGGAGTGATTACATCATAGTATAATAGCAGTAGATAATCTAACATAGCCGTTATATCAGTAGCGCACACAACTCGATACAAAATACTAAATGGGTCCATTGTGTATCCTTTATGTGATAGCTACGAATCAAAGATGAACTGATATGGAAGTTACTGCCAATTATATTGAATTATCTCTATTTTCACTTCATTTGGAACTGAAGAAAAGTATAATGGCAATTTACATCAAACGTTATTTGTTTGACATATTTATCAATTTTGATAATCGATGTTTCTCGTCACGATATTTTTTAGGACATATAATGACATCCTTTGTGTTGATAACTATATATATAGATATATATATAAGCATTTTCCTCAGCCAAATAACTTTTGTCCAATAATTAGCTGATTCGGTAGCGGGTCTGTTCACTGGGATAAAGGTCATGGGTTCTATTTCCTGCTTTGTATAGACATATATAGTTTGTGAAATTTGGGCTTTCCACCTTAGAGGGATTAACTAACATGTAGTGGTGGAGAGGGGGCTTAAGGCTGGGTCTGTTATAGATTTAATTAGGTTTATAATGTTGTGTGCTGATATAGTCAGTTTTTTTAGCCATCGCAAGTTAATACCTCTAATAATAAGAGTAGGTCAAATAGTTCAAAGACACTCTATATTTACATAAATTTAAACAGTCCTATTTTACTATCTTTAGTTTATGCTGACCAATTCTTCACTATCATGTGCATTATCTTTTATGAATATATTAAGTTTAACCAAAACCATTATAAAAAAAATTACTTGTTAGAAATACTTTGCGTAATATGACTAAGTTAAGACACTTTCTTTATTTTAATACACTGTATCAAAGAGCATTTTATGGAACCAGTTATCCTATGTACCAAAGCATCACCTTCCAGTTGAAATGAATTTCACGTGATGGGGAGATCGGGGTTTAGAACCCATTTGAGTGTAATGATGGTGTGTTTTCATATATGGTTTTTCATTTTCACTCGAAACAAATTCGGGTACAATAATATATCCATATAGCCTGAACGGTTACCAAGACATGCGGAACAATTACTACCTTTATTTTGTTGGTTTGAACATTATTTTTTGTATTTTATTAACTTTAGGTACCATATATCTACATTGTAGCCAAATTTAATCACCATTTTTTTATGTATAGAAAATATCAAATATAAAATTTGAAGAAAATTGGTAAATATATCTACGATACAATAAACTGGTATGCTAAATTATATATGTTTTGTGATCTAAAGCATAGAAAGTGTTTTTTTTTGTTTTTTTTGTTAAAGCCACTAAACATTTTGTCTCTTTATTTTGTTAGTAATGCCAATGCATACGTTGTTAGGTCACATAAAATCCCTGTACAATTATATGTGTATAATTAATTTTAGTGAAAATAAAATTAATCCAAATTTTCTGATTAATTTACATAAATTACATATCCGCATTTTTCAATATTGCATGATAAAAGTCCGGAGTTAAGCCAGTTCGTGAAGTGACCGGCCACTTATAGCTTTGTCCATTGAAATTAGTCAAAGCACGAAATATTTAATAATATACCAGCAGTTAGGGATTTGGAGAGACAGTTATATATTTTGACGTAGGAATATAACCAAAGCACGAAATAAATTATATTTCTTTATCATGAATGTTTGTTTTTGGTTATTTCTTGTCCAGTCAGCTCTATCATCTATTGTATATATTACCAAGTTTACAATTAGTTTTAAGTTATGTCCCGTTTACGAGAGAAGGTTGCAGTTGGGGGTCTCCTGTTCACATCTAATCCCCACAGGTACCCTCACCTGAGGGGTGAATCACTAGCTCCAGTGGCTAGGTTAGGTTAGGTTGGGATTTTGCTGTTTCATATTATCTAACAGTTAAGGCACTGGTCAGGCTGTCATGGTCAATTCACGTTTTGATTGGCCAGAACGCGAATTTAAATTTTCCCTGATCATTATTTCGCGAATGGGCTTAAGAAGCTGGCCAATGTGTGAAGAGTCCAGCCAATTCACGAAATGGCCAGTTCCGGGCATTTACCATCACATATACATGTACTAACTTTCAAGCTCGTCTAATATGGGTTGCCTCAAACCAGAAGTTTGGGATTTGAACCCCAGTTCGTTGTATTGAGGTAGGTATTTAAATTACTTCTAAGTAAATAAGAATATTTTTCATATAAATTATAATTAAAACATAATCTTTACTATCATAATTACAATTATTAACAAATGCAGACAGCTCTAATGTGTAATAAGAAGCCGTTAAAAACCTACAACAAATTTAACAACTCATTCAAGGAATTGGTAGTGAATATATCATATTTCATTTGTATAGGTAAAATGTCTAATATTGACCTGTTTTTTGTTTTCCCTTAGGCTCAACATAGAAACCTTCTCACGTATCCTCTTAGTTTGGGAGCATTACAAGTGACATGGTAATTTCCGGCAGACAAGCCACAAACTAAATGAAGTTAGTTTATTTAAATCAATGTTAAATTTACTGAATATTTCTGTACTTCATGTTGTATTTACAAATCATGTATTCATCCAATATGCTTCCCAGTATAAAACTGAAATGAAATAATAAAGTATAGTCTCAAGTTGATTCTAATGCAAATTTATACGTTTTTGTAAGATTTATGAGCGTAGAATTCAAGAATATGTCAGTTTTTACGTTGACAATGTTCTATGACATACTTTGGTAGACAGTTGTTTAACGTTCTCACAATGTCTCTTGTTCAGTAAAACCTAATCAATGCGTCATAGACTTATACAAAACTAATTTAACTGGGACACGCTACACTCAGGCCATATTTTAAATATTCAAAGTTTAAAGAAAATATGGTGGTTCTTCTTCTGGGTCGATGAGAGCCTCAAGATCCAAAGGTTTCATTTCGAGCTAAAGGGGATGTTCAAAATCTTAGCTTGCCAATTAGATATTATTCATTACCTACCCATTTACAAACATTTATTAAATGTGTATTTTATTAAATATCAAACCAAATACTTTTATTCACAAACAATATAATATAAGACTTAACTATGTGTCCACCGTGAAATATTATCCGTCTGGAAGTTATGAGTTTTGTTAGCACCACATCTTACTACCCGTTCGGATACCTATATATATTAATTTTTCTAAGGTGCTTAGGATGATGAAGGTTGAACATAAAGGAAGTGAACACACGTATTCATTGAGTGATTGTAAAAACATTCAGGGAAAAAGTATCCTTAACAATCCTAACCAGGATTAGTACCTCCATCTGCTTGATCACCGGCAGTACATTTTACTGAGTACGCCTTAGATTATGCAGCCACCCAAACAGGCCAATTACGCATTATAATAATTGTAGTAGTAGGGTAAGGATAAGGAAATTGATTTTATAAAGAATTTGTTCGCATTATACAGGAGAGTGAGTAGGCTATTTTGAGTTAAAATACACCCTCAGTACACCTTTAAATGTTTTGAAAAAGAGCCTTCCTGTTATCAGCATAAACGAACAGATTAGTTTTATGTTTAGTCCAAATTCTCTCCATGCAGGTTTTGCCGCTCTATTCTCTCTTTTAGAGAGAAAAGATAATAACGCATATATATATTGAGAGATTGAGAGGGAGAAAGCAGTATTTTATTGAGTATATATATATATGTGTGTGTGCACCTCAATTGTATTACGAATGCCAATATCTGACAGATAAAAAAGCTACTATATATACTTTTAACGTACTAACACATCGAGCCATGGAATTCTCAGCTGTCATGTTGAGAGATAATAACAGTAACTATAATAATTAACAAATAATAAAGAAGAAAATTGTCAGTAGTAACCGAAGAAAATATGTTTGTATTATATAAAATCTGAATCAGATGTCCATTCAATAAAATCAGTGTATGGCAATCTATGTAAGTGCTTGTGTCTGATCTTACAAGTTTTGAACTAATTAATTATCTGATTAGAGAACACCTAAGTGTTTCTTGTTAAAATTCCCTGCAGGGTGAGCTTGAAACTGAAGTTTTATCTTCATTCTGGTTCACAATCCGGTACCGGAAGTCTAAAAATTAGAAAATAATATTATATATTTATTTTTAAACAAAATATTTCTAGATCCTTTTTTATTTTTTTATTGAAGTATATTAAAATAAAATTCTTAGACAAGTCAAGCTGTCCCCAATTTTAATGTTAATACTACAAAGTGCTACAATTAAACATTTAAGAAATTTAAAACTTTTATACCCATTATTATTATTGTACAAACCCCTAACTAGTGTGATATACGCTTTAACAAATAACTATCATTTTATGAACAACGAATCAAATTAATATCCGTTTCAACAAGTGACTCTCGTGGTACAAATATCTAAATAGATTTATACCCCTTTAAAGTAGTAATAACTATCTTACGAGTGTGATACCGGTTTTAACCAGTGCTTATCGTTGTGTAGAAAGCTAAATATATTTACATCATTTTTAGCCAGGGATTATCAGTGTACGAAACAATAACTAAAGTAATAACAATTTTAACCAGTGATTCTCGTTGTAAGAACACTTTGAAATATTTATATCCTTTTTAACTAACGATTGTTATTGTGCGAGCTACTTAATAGAGTAATACCTGTTTTAACCAGTGTTTCACATTGTGTGTTTCCAACAACCTAAGTAACACCAGCTAAAGAACATAACTTAACCCAATATCCAATGTAAATTTTACTGTCAACGAGTTAATTTGTACATATTTAACTTTTAGTAACCCTTACGGTTAGCTATGAACTAAATGCTTGTACGGCTGTATCCGTGTAGGCACAGATGTGTTTACAAAGTGATCTAGAACTATATCTGTAGTTATTTAATTTTGATTAAAAGGTGTATCAACCATAATAATTCTAGATCTTAGGAAAACTGTGTTTAAATACAAGGATCGTGTAAAGCAATTTGTAAATAAAGCTATGATTACGATGTGTTTAATATTAAAATACCGGTGGTTAGAGGAAGAAGTAAGTGTTATTAATAAAAATTCATAAATTTCTATGTTCCATGTGAAACCATTATTTATATACCAAAAAATGGATGAAAGGTACTATGATACCCATTTTCAAAAAGCGAGATAAAACAGAGTGTAATAACTATAGAGATACCAGTACCTCACCACTAAAAATATGCTATAAAATAATATTTAGCATTATTATAATAAGACTGAAACCATTTACAGAGGAAATTGTCCCGTATTATCAGTGTGGATTTCAACGTAATAGATCAATAACTAATCAGATCTTTACTATCTAACAATTATTATAAAATAAATGGTACCATGCAACGAACAGACTCTTTCTCCTATCGTACTATAAAGATATTTACTAGAAACTAGTAAAATTTGTGAAAACAAATCATATACTTTGTAGCAGAAGCACTCCAACAAATTGTAGCGGTTATGGACTAAAGGTTAGAGGTCTACTTACCATTTGACGGGCTGTGCTATGGACCTGGATTGCGAGCCATGGACAATCTCTCCAATAGGTTGCTTGGCCTGATTATTTGGACGTTCAGCACGAGCAATCCGAAGCGGCTGTGGATAAACTTAAATATCACCAAACAGGCAGGGCACTGAATCTACAAGAGCTTGGTTCGACATCACGTGACATGTCTCTCCCGTCTTTATCACACATATATTTCGCCTTATTCCCATTGGTTCTTGTCATCATGTCAGATGATTTATTACCTTATAAGGGTATGAAGCCAGGAGTCATTGCCTGACACTAAAGACAGACTTGGTTCTAAACGGTTATGGGGGCAAATTTTCTGGTAAATATTGTTTATCTGCGCTACACGCCACGGTACATAAGATGGTGTGGTCATCACTGGATAGTTTTCTCTTAACACTTATTTGTTTGAGGGCGCGTTATATCAGTGTCAATCATGTCAGATTATTTTTTGTTTTCACTTCACGCAATGATTGTTGACACGGCGAGGTCACCTTTGATTTGTTTGCAGGTCTTGTTTAGTAGTTTAAGGGATCGTTATGCCATTGTTAATCTAGTTAATTTAGATAGTTATTTTGTTTAACGCGTTTTATGTTGAACGTTGCTATTTTCATAGAATTGTTATTCTACGGCCTTACACTAAGACTAGTTTGAGAAAAGAGGAACATCTTTGTCCACCAAAGAACATAATCAATTTTAATTGTCAAAAAGCTCCATAAAATATCTATATAGTTACTAAGAGTTCAGAAAACATTAATTTTATATAAAATATTCCAAATAATTGATTTTAATTTAGAATTGTACTTCAACTATACAATAATAAATAGGATATCTCGGATCTCAAATAGTTGTGGGGTTATGATCAAAATTGGAAATTTGTATGTGTCAAGTCCATTAACAATAATTTTCATGGGAAAAAGAGAACGGCCATTTTGTTTGTAATGTTAAACAATAAAATATACGTATGTTTAATTTATTCAAAATCGTGATAGGAGATATAGAGCAAATCATTTATTCTCTATTTCCCTACAGAAAACTACTCTTAATTTCTAGGGTTGGACATCTAATTCCAAAAATCCCTCCGGGGAACCCCTTGAAAACGCTAGATATCAAGATTCAATTCATCAGTATCATGATTTAGGCTCAAGGCCAAGACAAAAATAAACATACAGACAAACGACATTACGAGAACAACTCTTAAATGAGACGTCCCAATATCTTCTGGTCTTTATGGAGTCTTACGACCTACGTCAAGATGATATCTCACCAGGCCTGCGGTTACTTTTAACTAGTAAAAGGCCCCAAAGGCTTTCTTTGGAACCTGACTGTTTCGAAGGGATGAGGATGTTAAGTATTTACTTTATATTCTACTATTATTCTAACTATTATTTACCATAGTATTTGTTGTGGTAATTGATTATTATTTTATACAATTATCCTCTTTTTATCGTTGTTTATAAAATTAGTGAATATGTGTTAGGGTGTTATTTGGGCAAAGTTTATATTCTCTGCGGGTTTTTTCTTTATTCAGCAAAGTGTGTGATCCAAGAGTAGACAATCAGAACAGTAGTTCAACTATATATATATAAGAATCATATAGCCGAAACTATTATTAATTTTAGAGAGGAATTCACGATCTATAATAATAATAATAATAATAATAATTGTAATAATTGTAAGAGTGGCAGTAATAAGCCAACTACCGAGTCGAAGATGGCTGCGTTATCTGATGGCTCGTGAATAAAGCTGACGATTTCCACATGTCCATAATAGACTCTGCCTTAATATATGAGTGAAGAATGACCCTGGGCACGAGACAAATCCTGGATAGCTCAGTGGTAGAGCATTGGCGTACTAAACTAAAGGTCCCGGGTTCGATTGCCGTGTCCAGGTGTCATCTCTCTATATACTTTCTGCGGGTTTTTTTCTTTTTCAGCAAAGTGTGTGATCCAAGTGTAGACATTCAGCACCGTAGTTAAACTCTCTCTATATATTTTCGGAAAATGTAAACTTACCAAAAGATCACTTATCAACTCCATCTCTAATCTAACTTTGATAATAATTATTCATGTGCAGAATATAACTATTTTCTTGTAAAAATCCATCATTGAATAGCAACACCCAATTAGGACAACTGGGAAAACAACGCTTCAAGTGACCATCTTCAAACACCTAATATGATTTAGCCACAAGCATGTTTTTATTACGTAAACATTTAAATATGTATAAGTCCCTCCCTCTTCCCCCTCATCACCTAAACATGAGCTATGTATGACAGATATGAGTAGCAGGGTACGGGTTGGATGTCACTTTTCAAATACTTACAAACAACATAATGTATTGAAATAAGATGCCCTTTGAACATTACTTTTTAAGCTCGCTTTAGAATATGTTACTAAGCTATTTAGGAATAATGTTAACTAGCAGTAACGATATTAGATTGGAGATTAAGACAAAAGTATAGCTAGAAATGTAGGGTGAAGTAAGGTATTTTCGTGACACAGGTAAGTTCATGATATTTTATAGGAAGTTGTTAATGGACATACCTATTGCAAGACGGGCGGTAAAAACTTGGAGTAGTGCTTCATCCAGCTTCCTCACAGATGGCACCATGCGTATTGTTTGGTATAACTGATGGCCTCGCGCCACAACAAAAGTTTCATTGTCTGTCCGTCTTGTATTAATCATGTTTTTCTGGTGTGTAAGTGTGGCATGTGTTTGTGAGTATTTCATAGGATCAATACAATTCGTAAGTAAACAATTTGTATGACAAATTGTAGCTCATTAATTGTTTTTAATTATTAAATATAAAAAATATTTCTATAAACACTGGCAATCATTGCTTAAGCAGTGAACGTGATTCCTTAGGTTTTATGGCATGGAATGGACTGTGCTTATACAACAGTCAATATAGAGCATTACAGATAGTTTTCTGGCCACTTTTACACTATAATGTATTAAAATAAATTGATCTGTAAGTAATGTATTACATTTTGGCAACAGTAATTGCTTCATTTACGACTATCACTAAATTACATATTTAATATATTTATTGCAGGTACAACATGTCTCGAAATCACTCCAAATAGTGGCAATATGAAAACAGGTAGCTCCTAGAAGCTGCGGTATTAGTAAAATAACAGAATATGCCCATTTACAAGGCTTTGTGGAACTTATTGAACTAATGAAAGAAAACATAAAGGTAAATTTCTATATCATATTTTATTGTTTTATTGTTACAAAAATGGGAATAGAGCTGAATTTTTATTTAAAACTTATTCATCAATATCAATGTAATATTCAGAAGACTGAAGGTTGAGGATTCACATTCTGCGTGGGTAAAGGTGATTAGCAGTATTTATGGAATGAGTTGTTGATTATGTTTGACCAGTAGTATATCCCCCATAATCACTGTAAATAAGTAAGCAAACTGACAATCATTCGCCATTCGTACAAACACCACGAATCACGTCTTTATGTACACTACGGGCTCCTTTGTGTTCGCTCCAAAAACAGACAGACGACGCGACGGATCAGAACGAACCTCTACACGTTACATCTGTCTGTACGCGGCTTTAGCCGTCTCCACACTACTTGGCAAACATAGGACAGTGACAAATATGAGCAATGACCCTAGTGTGGGAAGGTCACTTGTGGATACTAGCCAATACTTGTAGATACTTACCAAATAACGAGGCACTCGCCGTCCGCTGTCAGTTTACTGTCCCACTCAGGTCAAAGGCGACCAATAGCTGGCCTAGTGAGTGGTCTAGGCATTTGGTGTTGTTCTCACACAGCTCGGGAAACATTGGCTATCATCGCCAAGCAGCGACCAGCATATTGTATGTCTTAACGTGCCTTAAATTTGTATTTTAACGTCTTGGTTGTTATTTCGTACTAGATGCTTATATTCTTTGTGTTTATCAGGTATTTATGTTTATTTTTGTCTTGATTATGATATGGAATGGAAATCCCTCCACACAAAACAACGTATGAAGAAATTAAGAATAGATTTTTCACAATATTTTTATTTAAACTTGCGATGTTCTCTCTTTGTGCTCACAAGTGGTGTAGGTGTGAGAGACCTAGGCTTTGGCCAGCATAATTGGTCAAGTACTTGTCCAAGGATTGGCCTTGTGATACTTACAATGTGTGTGGTAGCCTCACTTGTTCATTGCCTAATATTTGCCCAATATTTGCACAAATGTTGGACAATGCCGTGTAGTGTGGGGCAGGCTTAAGGGTGGACCTCACTATACGCAGCATGAATCACCGAGGTTAATGAATCCACGTAAAAGGAAATTCTTTTGTGAGTAAGAATAGAAGCTATGTTTCAATTTATTCAATGAGTTTCAGCTAAATTTATAATTTTAACAATGTTATTGAGATATTACCCGCTTCTGTGGCCAAATGGTTTAAGGCATCACTCTCATAAATACTGGCTTGCTGAAGCTGGAGAGATCGGGGCTTTAATCCCGGTTGGACCTACTTAGGACCCGGTTCGGGGTGGCCAAAGGCGCTACTCTCACAGTAGACTAGACTGCTGATGATGAAGAGACCAAGATTCTAATCTCAGTTGGGTGTGCTGAGGGTTTTTTCAAAATGTTTATTCACGCTCCCTACACACAAATGGGGATACACTTCCTTTAAACATAACCTTTCTAATCTCAAAAACTATTAGCGTACCTAGTACATATGCATCCAACCCGAACGGATAGTAAGACAGGATGCTTATATAACTACCGAGGGTGGTTTCCTCTAAATTGTTTATCACTCAAATGCAGGTATGTTACCTCTTAAATGCTTTATTCCTCATCTCTATCCCATTAGAGTAATTTATCATATATACGTATAGCCTGAACAGGTAGTAAAATAAGGTGATAAAAATTATATTGATATATTCTTCTTCGACTGTTATGGGTACGTGATCATATTGGATGATTCTGGTGAAGGTGTGGGCAGGCACCCGTCTTGCTGTGGATTCACACGCTCGCCGATAAACAAGCGCAGAATAGACACGTAGTCACGTGATGAGCTCTAAGCCAATCACAAGATTTCCGCATTATAGGCGCAAGCTGTTCTGTTGAAGTTAAACTCATCTCTACTTTGTTCCCTCTACCGGGACCTACGTTAACTATCGGACTTGCATGCTTCTCCCCCTCCACTGGCGTGACGTCAGGTTGAGAGGTGGTCCTGTCCTACCTGTCACAGCTCTCTATATTGTTGTATGAGTGTAATTTGTTGTAATTGCATTGTTCAGCAGTATTTTAAATGCCTTTAAATGCTATGTACCTGGATGTAAATCCAACTATGAATACACCAATATAAAATCCGTATTTAAATTTCCCAGTGATGAAACGCTCAGACAAAAATGGATTCGGTCCATTCACAGAGACATTTTCATCCATTCCACGTACTCAGTAGTATGTGAGGATCATTTTACGGAATCAGATATTATTAGAGAAGACTCCGTAAAAAGTCCCATGGCAACATTTTAACTTGTAGAAGAAACAAACCAAAATGAAAAAAGGGTTCATGCTCAACTTTTATCTTCATACTCGTCTAAAACCTTGCAAAAAAAGAAAAGAAAAAAATTGCTCGGAGAAAGATAAGAAATTGAAATTTTTACAAAAAAGAAAGAGATTGAAATCACTGGGAAAGATAATACCCTAAGCTCTGTTCATTTTAGAATAAATGTTTCAGAAAACTATAAAAAGGAATTGGGTTATTAATTTTTAATCTTAAATTAAGAAAATAAAATAATATTAAAGTTATTTAAATGTTTAGCAAAATTTAAAAAATAACATGTTATTTAGTTTATTGATGGATTTTCTAAGCAATAGTTCAAACTTATGTTCATCTATCTGTTTTGAATGTGAATTACCTCGTTTTGATATTGTAAAAAGGCTTGTTTCAATTCTTTGTCATATTCTTCTTAGTAGCAACACCAAATTTATCAAAGACAAACTAAGCAGAAAAAAAAATGAAAAATTGAAAGTAAAAGAATGGTCCCGAGATGTTCGGCACTGGAGAATCAATCAAATTTCAAAACCAACTAAATTAAATCAGTGGGCAAGTACATATGACAGTGCATGCGCTGTACAGACAGAAGCAAGAAGACCGCTTTGTTGGCTTTTAGGAGGAGATTTGAAATAACCCGTTAATATAAAGCGTATGTATCGATATAGTGGATTGTGCCACGACACAGAGTTATAATTTGAGAACATCTATCATGGTTATGATCTAGTATATATGTTTATCTACTAGAAAATAAGATATGTTGATAATCAGCTGTTTTAAGTTAGCGTTGCAATGCATCGTGGGTCAACATACAGCCTCTGAATTGCTGCACATTTCAAGCATATTATGCTCTCTATTTCTCTCATGTGAATCAAGCTTTACCTTGGAGCGAAAATAGGACGGGCGTAATATCCACGTGCTACCATCTGGGGTCAAAAAGTTTACCGTAAAGTTACATCGCGCAATTTCCCATCACGAAGAGAATCCACGTTTACGCGAGAACGTGAATAGCAAAAAACTCATTTAGTGAGGTTCACCTCTAACTATAAATACATAATTTGTACGACTGTAATAATCACGACTCACAATGTATTATTATATTTCATCCTAAAATATAATTATTACGTCATGTCTTAACAATCTTCTGGGAGGATTGAAATTATTACAGATATAACTAATAATGCTTAGAACCGCGTCTTAATACTCGTTCGGGTTATACGCATAAGTACTAACTACGCTAATATATTAAAAATTGGAAAGGTGGAATATAGAGGAAGTGAACCCGCATTTGCGTGGAGAAAGAGTAGAAGACCATTTAGTAGAATCAAGCCTCTAGTTCACCTGATTATGATTTGAACCTCGATCTCCCAATCCTTGGCAGTCTAGCTCAACACGAAACCAGCGCATTAGCTAGCTACTCCACCGAGGCGGGCTACAGATATAGTTGACCATCGTTTAAAACGTGGGATTATAGTTCTAATAAAATTAGCTTGGGTTTATATTTTCTAACATCGATGATTTCCTATTCTCCTTACAGAACAGCGACAAACTTCTGTTGTTGAATGTTCTAAGGCATCAATATTGCAATAGACTTGTCTTCCGACGATCGGGAGTCTTAGGTTTTAATCAAGATTGGATGTGCTGAAGGATTTTTATCTGAAATTTCTATCCATATTCCTCCGTGCAAATTTGTATACATTTCTTTTCAATTTCACTAAAATTATCCCCAACAAATTAACGTAATTAGCCCAAACAGGTAGGAGGACATTTTGCTGAAAATGTTTGTTTTTTTCTAGCAAAAGAAAAGGAAGGCTTTTCAAATAAATGTGTAACTTTTCTGATAAAAATTGTTTACTTACCTAGAAAATATATAATATTATAACTAAAATAAACCTCATCTCTGATCACACGAACTATAGGAGAATATTGCCAGCTCTAGTCGGGGTCTAAGTCTCAGCTGAGTATAATGAGAGTGTTTTATCCTTCATGGATTCCTCCTCTCTCTTGAGGTAAGTATGGGTACATTTCCCGTAAATTACACCTCCTTCATAGCTACCTCAATTATAAACATTAAAACGCGTTGTAAATAATTGGCACTGTGCACCCCACAAATTAATCTCTTTTTAATCTTAAAATAAAGCCTTTACTAAAAAACAAGTAATATTTGTGAAATGAAATGATATATTATGTTACAGAAACATTCCATTAAAGTACATAGTTGTAATAACATACAATGTTCCAGAAACAATGAGGAAAAAGGAAAAGCTATGCCCACCAAAGAACATAATAGTCAATTTCATATTTCAAAGTTGCTTAAAGATCAGAACATTTTGTTCCATACAAATATATAATTCAAATTATGATATTTATATTTCAACAGTATTACAATTTTAGAACAATAAGTTATTTCGTTTCTCAAATAGTTTCGAAGATATGATCAAAATTGAAATCGCTGCTAGCCGTCAAAGTCTTTTTTTGAAAAATGAAAATGTACACTTAATTTGTAATGTTAAATAGTGTTTAGGTAAAAAATTTAATCAAAATAATTAAAGATGATTTTGTGAAAATCTATTTTGTTCTCTTTTTGCCCTTCAGTAAACAACTACCCTTAATTTTAGGGTTCGATATTAAATTACAAATATCCATCGGGGATACATTATGAAAATCTTAGATAACAAGATTTGGCACGATCGGGATGAATAGTTTCTGATCTATTAGACGGCCTAGAATGAGACCAGCTTTTTTTGTTTCAGGAGGTCATGAAACGTAGACATTTACCAAAATTTTGACAAAGATTTTTTTTTTATGATCACAATAATTCTCTCATCGAGGTATCGAGAGAAAGTAAAAATGGATGAAGAAATAAACGATAATTAACTGAGATATTACACACACATTTATAAATATTCCATTATGCTATTTTGAGCCAGTGATTTTGAAAATAACTAATGGATGTTTAGCTACACCTCTTCAGGCAGTCAGCCACCCCACATAAGTGACGAAGTCATTTTGAAATCCAACTCACTCCTTCTGCAATCTCCTTTCCCTCCAAATCGTTATCCCCCTTTCCAACACCTCCTCCTCCCTAACAGCTGATGGCTCTCTTGAAAATGGGGTGGCATATTGCGTCTCGATCCTCCTTCTAGACACGGCCTGGTTCAATAAGCGTGTCATATTATTGAATACTTGTTGAATTCTTCCACGTTGTTTAAGACCAGGCTAACATTAGGGACCGACACCAATATGTCAGCCATAACTCATCTCCTGTCAACTTACTTTGTATTCTTCATAACTTCTGCTGTTAAATACCGGTAGTTTCAGGTATTAGTTTATTTGTCAAAGGAGTATTTACACTCGCGAAGCTGTTGAGTTGAGTAGTTAAGACCCGTCTCTTTGGTCGCGTGGCCAAACACTTCACAATGTTTTAGTATACATTTCTTATGATTGGAGGTCAGGGTTTGAATCCGGTTCGGTTGTAATAAGGTTGGATCACTCTAAATAGTTTCACACGTTTCCTATGCAATAATGCGTGTACATTTTATCTAAAGCTATACCTTCCTCATTCTAAAAACTGTTGCCTAATTAATGTGTGCGTGTAACCCAAACGGGTAGTAAGTCAATTTGAACAAGTTGTAGTCCAGCGTATTTAACTTGAACTTTCGATTGCTCATATTATCAACTAAACTCACAGACAAAACTAATTTTGGAACAAGCCCACCAGCAAGTCTCCAGGCCGTTAATTCATCACAGCGAAAGGAGAGGCCCATATTTAACCAATTATATATTTTTCGGCCATGTTGGGAGATAAACTCGGTATATTTAGCTCTAAAAGAAAGGTGCTACTGACTGAATTATGGTTTAATACTGTGTTTATTAAAAAATATACTTTTATTAATGGCTTTCATCATCGACTTATCGCACCTTAGAGCAAGGGTTGAGGAGGGCGAACCAACGTTTGTCTCGAGAGTTTGATGTAAAAACAGACTGTTTGTTTGATACAACCAATCTGAATGAAATCTTGAGCTTAAGATAACGTGATCATTCTTTTAAAATCTTTGGGGATAGTCTCCATAATAATACTTACGTTCCTGAATATTTTCGTCTTTGTTTTGTTAGATAAATTGATGCAATTTAAAATTCATGTGGGTTAAATAAAAATATTTAATATGTCAATTAGTTCACTCTCAACCAAAATTGTAACACAGAATTTACACAAAAGGACAAAACACATATTATTTTAGACTGTGGCCACAATTTTGGGGCCAAGTTCTCCAAAAATTTATAAATTTAACAAGCTGTCATTTTTGGAGCTACGAGAGTACCAAGCGGTAACATTTGATGATAAACATTTCAACTAAAAAGGAAAAGTCCTTACCACAAGGATCTATGCTCTTGACAGGTATTAATGGTATAATTTATAATAATATGTGTGGAAAATTAAACTAAATATATCCAAACAAGCAATATTTTATTTATTTTAACAAAAAATTCGTTTTCAATCATAAAAAATACAAATATTGAAGATAGTTTCTGCTCTCTTCCAAACGACCTTAGTATACCAAAGAAAACCAAATGTTTGAAAATAGTAGTATAATTTATGTTTAACCTCAAATATTCTAATCTATTTTAATCCTTCTATTTTTTTGCAAAGTTATTAGACAAAAATTGCTTTTTCTCAACTCTTTCAATAAATCCTAAACTTTATTTAATTTAAAGCTTGTAGTTTGGTCATACAAAACATTTATACATTTTAATAGTCCTTATCCCAGAAAACAACACGAATAAAAAAAAATTAAAATAACTCAATATTTTATTACAAACCATTTCCTAAGACAACATAGAAACACGTAAAGTCATTGAAAAGTCATAACTATTTAATCTAGGTCAAAAACATTTATATATATTTAAAATAATTGCTTTCTGTTTTAATGTAAGAACTATAATGGAAACACTCTACAAAGACAAATGGAAGTGCACAAGACCTATCTGAATATTTAAAATGTTAGTTTCTTATAATAATTTCTAATAACCTACTTATAAACAGATCCATAAATATAAAAAATGTAAAAAGATCTAGTAAAAGAACTTATTCAGGAAAGTAAGGCTTTCTTTTTTTAGTATTAATAGTTATGCTGCATAAAATGAATACTATACGAGCTAATATTTATTTAAATTACAAACCATTTCCTAAGACAACATAGAAACACGTAAAGTCATTGAAAAGTCATAACTATTTAATCTAGGTCAAAAACATGTATATATATTTAAAAAAATTGCTTTCTGTTTTAATGTAAGAAATATAATGGAAACACTCTACAAAGACAAATGGAAGTGCACAAGACCTATCTGAATATTTAAAATGTTATTTTCTTATAATAATTTCTAATAACCTACTTATAAACAGATCCATAAATATAAAAATGTAAAAAAATCTAGGAAAAGAACTTATTCAGGAAAGTAAGGCTTTCTTTTTTTAGTATTAATAGCATAAAATGAATACTATACGAGCTAATATTTATTTAAATAAATGGTACTGAGCTCCGCACGGACTCTCTCGCTCTATTGTTAAAAAATGGAGATATTTACTTAAAACTCATAATACATGTGAAACGAAATAATATACACTAGCAAGCCCAATCATAAATTGCACTATATTTATATAAAACTTTTTTGAGTCATGGTTTTAAATTTTATAATTTAATTTTTAAAGAATTAATGTACTGGTTTGTATGTTTGGACCGATAAATTATCAATATTGGGTCCATAAGGGACAATACTTCTAATTAAAATTTCAACTTCCGCTAAAATTTTCAACATTTTAATTGGTGTTGCACATCTTCATGTCATCGCATTGTTATTAAATTCCTCATTTATAAATTTTGATCTGTAAAAAATTTAAATATTGACTATTGAGTCTAAAATGGAGCTAGATCATTGTTGTGCAAACATTTGTCCTAAGAGGCTTAAGGAAAAATAACATAAACTTATTGAGAGACTTACTTATATTTAATTACTCTAAAGCGTTAGAGAATTATTGCATTAAGCCTTAAGTAGTATTTCTACAACTAGAGCTCACAAAAATGTATTAATACATTTGCCAATATCTCAGACATCGTTTGTTTTATAAAAATATAGTTCATGTACAAGTTCTTATTTTTAATAGTACTACAATTTTGCAATAACAAGCAATCTAGTATCTCAAATAGTTGCGGATATACGGACATTTAAGCTTCTCTAAATTACTCTAACATTCGTTTTCATGGGAAAATGAATATAGCCAATTTATTTATAATCTTAATCAACGCCTAGATACGAATTTTAATCAATATCGTTGAGCCGATTTTGAGAAAATCGATTTTATCTCTTTTTGCCCTTTATTAAACAACACTTAATTTTAAGATTAAACAGACACACAGACAGACGGCATTGCAAATACCACTTTACTAGTGTCCGGGGGGTCATGAGACGTCGACATCCATCAATATTTCAGTTTAGATTTTTCTTACGGTCACAATACTTTACCTTTTGTTTTCGAAAAGTTAATAAATATAAATATTTGCATATAGCTTGAAAGATTTTGATTTTATAAAAATATGCTTTGAATAAAATATTTGTATTATAAATAGATCTACATATTTGTAATGGTAATTAATTTCATATCCCAAATAGTTTCGTAAATATTATGAAAAATAATAATTTAATAATAATTAAAGTAATTTTGCCGAAATATTGAGAGTAGCCATTTTGTTTAGAATATTTTTTAAATATATATTAATGAAATTTAATCAAAATCGTTTAAGCTGATTTTTAGAAAATATACTTTTCTCCTTTTAAGCCTTCAGTAAACTACCCTAATTTTAGGGTTGGATATCCAATTCGATAAACCCCTTGGGGCAATCCTATGAAAACCCTAAATACCAAACTTTAGCTCGATCGATAAAATAGTTTAGGCTCTAGATGGAGGTACAGACAGACAGACAGATGAAAATTCAAAAACAACTTTTTCTGTTTCGGGGGGTCATGAAACGTCGAGATTCATCAAAATCTCGAGTTCAATTTTTTTGATGATCACAATACTTTATCTACATGTAAGATAGTGAGAAGGTAAACATAAATAAATAATTTCTAAATAATATATATAATCGACTATGACTCAAGTTAAAATAGTTTTTTCATAAGTTATGAATACATATTTTGATTATGTAACTTATTCAAGTTATAGGGGTAAAGAAAATATTGCGCTATGCTGCTACAATTATATTTATGTTTGAATAAATAAACTAGTAATAAAAGAGAAATTTCTACAATCATATCATCTTTGAGTGAGCAAATTTTTTCAATGGCGATGCCTAGTTATAAATACATAAAATGGTATTTTCACAATCATACTATGAATAGTAATACCATTTTCTGATTGTAAGGCGACTTTTGACAGACAGAATTTTCTGTGCGATTTAAATACAGGCCAAAACAACGTGAGTGGTCGTTAAATTCTATGTTCTCTTTCGGAATCAATAATTGTGCTTGTGTTGATGCAATAGCTATACATGAATAAATGCTTTGAAAGATTATATTACGTGTCTGAAATAGTAATGCAATTTTATTTATGCACAACGACTGAAATAACACTTTGTTGAAATGGTGTGACCTATTTTACGATCCACTAGACAAGGGCTTTCAGAATGTTGTGATGCATATAAAGGTCTTGGAGAGCGAGAAAATGTTGACTATGTAGCTATTTTTATATTCAGGAACAACAAGAGTGAGATAAGGTGATAAAATATATTATGTAAGATTGAAACATTACTGATAAATATAGTGATATATGTTACTCATAGTGGTTCTGCACCGGAAATCTCCATCCGGATACTTTTGTTTTGTACGTACGTTTAAAACAATTGTTTTAAAATTTTATTGCAATGTAGATGATGAGAATGGTATTATTTTAGGAAATGCATCACAATAGCGCGTAAAACATATGGGAAAATAGATTATTGTTGTAATAATGGGTGGCATCCCAATCAATGGAATAACCATTCGGCATCCTATATAAAAGGTATTTTGCCATCGCTATTAGAGTAGCGAGCAGCTGCATCGCCACTATAAAGGAGGAAGGGACTTTTGTTCTAGCAACGGACCGGACTGATCGAAGATTGTGTGTTTCGTGACACGTTGAGAAGTAATTCAAAACAGAAAGATTTACAGATCATTAAATAAACCAGCAAAAACATTGTTCCTCCAAACCACTATATACTATTGTTAAACAGTGATTAAAAGTTAAATGCTAAGTGTAATTCATATAAACATTTACAACAATGTACAAGTACAAAACAGTACATTGTGTGTGTTATTTAAGACAAAATTGGTGAGTGCATTAATCCTTCTTATCCAAGTTCAAAATAGTTAACAAGTGAATCTTTTCATTTTACTCCTTTAATTTGTTTCCTAAGACATCTGTTAATTTTATTCCTTGATTTTCATTTTAAGATAAGCCAAAGTAAATGTGTTAATAACAATAATTAATTATTAGTGTACACAACATGTATGAGGAGATCCAAAATCTTATTTTAAAAAGAGGCCAAATGATAGCAAATTAATTAGTTTTCTATAATGTTCATATTTGATTTAATAAGGAGTAATAAATGATAAAATTTTTTCTTCTTTTTTTCATTTTCTTATCCTTATTTGATATTAGCCCTAGTCTTCTATGAGGACATGTTTTGGTGTTATTATTGATGTGAAACTATCTTCTAGTCTAAGTAAAAACCAATGAAATAGTAAAATAATGTATGTAGCATATGACAATAAAATTGTAAGGTTAATAAATTTAAATAATTAAAAATGTAAATAGTCTAGAGGAAATATATAGTAAATAAGTAATCACTTAAATAACCAAGCTTGTTTATTTAAGTAATTATTTATTTAATATAATATTATTATAATACCACAAGAAATATTTAAATAAAATCTTATATTAAATTTTCACTTCAACTTATCAGACAAAACATATAAATATCTTTGAGCTTTGACAGCTTTGAACCATCCGACAGATGTTGAGGTACGCTAATATACATCTTATCATAAGTAGTTTAGATAACTTGACACACCGTTAATGGGAAACCAACATAGTTCAAATACACTACCATCAATGAAAGAACTCATTGTGTTCATACAACCTACTTATTCTATGATGGGGTTCTCAAACATTTGGAAAGTTGTACCTCATAAATAAATTGTTAAATATTCATGTACCACCATGTGCATATTTAGTAATTAGGAATTTGTGCAGCCAAGAGTGCGTTTATGGTTAGAAGACGAACAGAACAAAAACAACAATATTGTCAAAAAATCATAGTTTTAATTAATTAATTATTGTACGTAAACTATTATTAATGTTTTGTCTAAAATAACTTCATGTTTTATTCTTATCTTTAACAAAATACTGCACAAGCATACTTTTATAAACTAATTTATTAAATTTCTATTAGCTGATCTTTTCTTGTGTTTGATTCCGAAATGAATGAAAAGGGATCTCTCAACCAGATTTCATTTTCTAAATTTTCTGGAAAGTATAAACGATTTTTTTTGACAAGATCCATCGACTGTTTTTATTTTATATCTTCAGTCAGAATTTTATTCATTTTTAGGTCATTTCCCTAGATAAACTCTTTTAATATATGCATTGCAGCAATCTTGTTTTTTCTTAGTTCCTTGCTTATGTATTCGAGCTTAGTAACAGTGGACTTTATTTTGTCTGTTATACTAAAAACGGTCATATTTGGATCTTTTATGTTGGAATATAGTTCGTTCAAGCGTCCTAAAATATCAGTCATATATGCCAACTGGCCTAGCCAAAGTTCATTAGTAAAACAATGAGAGAACTCAAAATGGCAAAGTGTAAGGAAGTTCTGCTGTACCTCTCAACGTAATTCAAGAAGTTGCGTTAAAATAAAAACTTTCCTCCTGTTTACTATATAATTTATGTATGCAGAGAAAGCTTGTTGTGGTCACTGCTTATTTAACCTCACAATATTGTAAATAGTCTTGAATTAAGTGCTAGGGATTTTATACAGTTTATTATCTTTATTGATTGACCTGACAAGATGTTTGGTTCCGTGGCCATTGATTTTGTAGCCAGTGTATTCTGCAATGTGTTAACGTTGCATTCGAAGCAACTTATTTAATTTTAGCATGAACACCACCATGACTGTCCGTGATTACGAGGGAATCATCAAGACATACGCATAAAGGGTTTTATAAAATTATTACATGAACAGTGACAAACTCATTTATTTTCTTAGAAACTACATATGTGGTGGTATTATTTGGATGCGCTCCACAGAGTCAAAATTATTCATCTATGACTTGTTTTCCTTCAAACCTTATGTAAGTCATTGAGAGTCCAATATTAGCTATAACAGGTCTTTCATCTATCTGAATTGCAAAAAAATTGCTTTTTATATATTCCGAGCTAGTGTTTCTTTTACTAGGGTCAATTTTTCTTTTCTTGAGCTGCAATTTCATTAATTCTCCGAAAAACTATGCCATTTTATATAGAAACAACATTAAATTTTGTTGCTGATGCTGGGTCAAGAAATGATGTTACAATATATTTTGCTGCAGTTGGGATTAAATTTTCCTCAGTAAGGTGTGGTTTCCCAGTTTGAGCAATTCTCAGACCAACTAAATAAAGTGTTCCAGCGATTTGTATGTTAGTTGCATAGAAAGAATGATCTGATTTTTTTGATATATTTCAATTCACTTCGCTGGGTTTTTTTGAAAAAATATCGTGAGTTTTGTTTTTAAATACGTGTGATGTATAAATGAAATTTCAGAGGGAATGGTTTAATCGCGTGATTCGAGAACTGCTCATAGCTAATAACGATTGTGACTTGGGCTCATTTTCATCTCCACACCTAGTGAATCTATAAACCAAACAAGCTTAATTTTATTTGATTTAATCCCTTTTGATTTCCCAGAATCTTCATAGGACTCTGGCTTAAAACTGCAGTTATTAGCTGAGACAGTGTCATCTGCTGGTCGTTTCCTCTTTAAATTTTCAATGTTAACAATTTATCCTTTATAAATTATAGTGAATTAAAAATAAAATAAAAACAGACTATATTAAATACATAAAATGAATAAAAGATCCTGCAATAAAAGAGCTGGACCAGATATATTTTTCATGGATACATCTACAACTAATGAGTAATAACTTTGTCACTTTGTCTGTAGAAAAAGGGTGAACTTTACATAACAAATTTTGTGCAACTATTTATGTATATGTATTTGTCTTTTTGTTACATCTCTATGTACCACCTGAGGCAACGTAATGTACCACTAGTGGTCCAAGTATCACTGTTTGAGAACCTTTGCTCTATGGCATTAGGAATATTAAATTTCATTGCCACACTTACAAAAGTACTTGCTCTTTCCCTATGTTGAGCTAGTTCTATTCAATCCACCTCATTACACTCCATATATTTCAGGTTCATTCTAATTCCATACATCTGCATCTATGTCTTTCCAAAGGTCTCTTCCCATTGGGTTTGCCATTCATGACCCTGAAAACAGCTCTAGATTTTCCCATTGGGTTTGCCATTCATGACCCTAAAAACTGCTCTAGATCTTCTCATTGGGTTTGCCGGTCATGACCCTGAAAATTGCTCTAGATCTTCCCATTGGATTTGCCGATTATGATCCTGAAAGCAGATCTAGATCTTCATATTGGGTTTGCCAGTCATGACACTGAAAATGGATCTAGATCTTCCCATTGGATTTGCCGGTCATGACCCTGAAAACAGATCTAGATCTTCCCATTGGGTTTGCCGGTCATGACCCTGAAAATGGCTCTAGATCTTCCCATTGGGTTTCTCAGTCATAACCCTTAAAACGGCTCTAGATCTTCCCATTCTCACTGCATTTCCAGCCCACCGTAATCTACGAGACTTTGTTATCAGAACAATGTCTTGTAATGAGCAAGTTGTATGCAACTCATTATTATATAACTTCTTCCACTTCCCAGTAGCCTCATCACTTTTCGAAACAGATATCTTCCTAAGCACCTTGTTTTCGAACACTATATATTTGTTTTCGTCATGTAAGGTAAAAGACTACGTTACTACGGCTATGATATTCTGCGGTTTACATTACTGGACAGAAGGCGAGATGTCAACAACTTACTAATTGCGCATTTCCTGACTATATTATTTTTAGCTAATTTCAAATCTTATATTATTATTGCTAGTTAAAATTTTCCTAGATTTTTAAAAACATTAACCCTGTCAAATAATTTGTTGCTCAGAGTAATCTATAAATAAATCCGTCCTCTATTTGTGTTCTCACTGTGATAATAAACTTATTATGCTTAGTGTTCAATTCTAAGACGTATGTCCTTACTTGCCACTAGTAAAATTTCTGCATGTTTTGCCACAAGTCCCTGATTATTAGCCAGCAAAGTTAATTCATCTGTGTATTCTAGTAACTGAATTGTACTATCTAATGTCAACCCTTTTCTAATTTCTTGCATTACCCTAATAGCATAATATAAGGATGTATTAAAATAATAGGGAAAGTGCGTTTATTTGTTTCAAGACAAGATTTTTGGGTATCACAAACTTAACACAAGTTTAATTTAATCTATTTTTTTATCTGAATCGTAGGCATTTAAAAAATCTATTTACAATTGAGGAACCGTCCTGTTATATATCAACGTTATTTCTAATATTTTCCTTATGGTAAAAATCTGATAAGTTGTTGACTTATTTCTTAGAAATCCACAATGATGATCACCGATTACTTACACTATATATGACGATAATCTAATTAATTTTTTTGATACAAGTTTATAGCATTTTGTTTTAGTGAGATAACTCCATAACCATTAAAGTCAGTTTCATCCCACCATTTGAAAATGGGTATTATAATACCTTCCATTATTATGGTGATATTTCATATTCCCATATGGAATATAATAATAAATGTATTTCTATTGATAACTTTTCAACACCTCCCTTTATTAACTGTGGTGCAATTGAATCTATACCTCAATATGTGTAGTTTATTAACTTCCTAATAGCGTATTTGACAGTAATATTATAATCTAGGTATATTGTGCAGTATATATTTTAACACCCTCATCTAATTCGGATCCTTTATAAACATTCAAAATATCCCTGAAGTGGTCGCTCTAAATACTAAAAACCTAGTTCGTATCTGCCACCAGTTTATAATTTTCATATTTCGCTAAATTATCCCTAGCCTTATAATATTTCCTGTATCCGTCAATCCGTTATTACCTAAATAAAGATCCCTGATATATATATATTTTTTTTCTATTTTGTTCTATCTCACTAACGTTACCTTTTATCTATCTATAGCACGATTTTGGTAGGAAGAACAGTAGAAGTTAGTTACTAAAGTTACTAAAACTATTTTAATATAGTCATGCCTCAAGTCGTGTAGTTTGCAGCTGTCACTTTTGATAGATGTTATCAATAACTATTGAATAACACAAATAATAGAGTAAAATGTTATCAATATTGGACGCAAAGAACTATGTTAGAATTTTCTCCACTGTTCTTCCAACCAAAATCAGGCTATATTAATAGATTAATTAATTTTAATTTCAACTCATAGATTGATTTTTTTTTAATTTCTTGATCATGTTAAACTCATTTCGTATTATTAGCTCGTCAAAGTTATAAACTTGCCTTGAAGTCTTTATTTGAGAACATTTTATATTATTAAATATGCTTTATCAACACTATATTTTGTATTTCGTTTTGTTGACGGAATTGCTACAAAACTCTTGCTCATAATATAAGTATGCAATATATATTAAAATTCAATCTGTATCGCATGATTGTATTTATGAGCCATTCTCGTCAACAAAGAAAGAAAATTCTCTCTGTCTGGTTTAATTGTGTGGTATACTGAGCATAGAGAGAAGCCTTAAAATACAAAAATAAATCTGGTGATGATTTGTTGCTCAACTGAATTCACTCTTGTAATGGATATTTAAAATTATTTATACAATATCTAATGGTTTGTTTAAGTTCTGTAATTTAATAAAAAATAATATTTTGCCATGGGTTTGTCAGATAACCAGTGTTAGTATAAGATGTATTAAAACTAACAAACCAGTTATTCAATAATTTGATCACCCTTGCTTCTCCTTCCAAAAGTTTTTTTATATATGGTCCACATTATTGTTTGAAAAACTTTATTATATAATAAACGATTCAAAAATTTTTTTCGTCCTTTGAAATTTCTACATATTAATAAAGCTTCAATGTCAGTTTTCGCACATGTTTAATATATTTTAGCACTATGTTTATTGTTTCTTAGATTACACTTTTTACAGTAATATCAAAACTTGAAGAATCAAGTCATTGACCATAAATAAATTTACAGCAAGAATAATTTAATGTGGAATGTCAGTAGGTAAATAAACATTTAAATGTAATTTAATATTGATTTTCCTTTTATCTTTTAGTAGATGCAGTTCCCAATTTTTTTTTTCCTTCTCCAATATCAATTACATTTTCCGCTACCTGAAAACTACATTCTTCGACTTCAATTATAATTTAATTTTAAATATATTCCGTAATTAGCTTGTTAAATTAATATTTTACTTCTTGTTTCAAGTTCTCTAACAAATTAAGTGCCCACTAACGTTTAATCTTTCTTAAGAAAAAGCAATGCTTTCATATTTTAATCTAATCGAAATTGATAACCATAATTTTATTAAACTGTTTTACGTCTTTAAAGTATATTTTATTTCAAATTTGAATTTATTCATAAATAAACTACTTTATAATTATTAAAAATACTATCTGATGTTTAGTATCAATATCTCAACATTACCTTTATTAACATTGATTTTATCTTCGGGTTGACATGTACATTTAACTTTAATTTCTTTATCTGAATAAAAATGAAAGAACCAGATTTTGTAAAGACCCAACTAATGTTATTACACCCAAACACTACACAAAGTTCTATTTTTCACCACGCATTCAAATGCACTTTTACATTGCCAATCCTAGTTTCTCCACAAGTATTCGGAATACATCAAGAATTTGAAGGGAGAAGGGGGAAATTGCGCAAGCCCTTAACTTCTTTTCTAAGTAACATGAGGGCAAGTAACGATGTGATTTACTATGTTTGTACATTCTGCTTTAACTTGGATAATTTAAAAAATATAACAATGAATTATTAATCATGATTACTCTAAAACTAACTACCCACCTCAATGGAGTAGTTAGCTAACGCGCTAGTTTTTTGTTGAGCTAGACCACCAAGGATGGGTAGATTGAGGTTCGAGTCTCTCTCGGGTTAACTGGGTGATTTTCCCTAAACTATTTTCCACTCTCCCTCCACTCTCCCTCCACGTAAATGCTGGTTCAATTCCTATATTTTAACCTTTTCAATTAATACTTAAGAGTATTACCCGAACGGGTAATAAGACACAGTGCTAAGTATTACTTAAAAAACTAAAATAAAGAACACAAATCGTCACAAATATGGTTTTGAATCTTGAACTTTCTATCCTGTATTCGTGTACATGATAGTTTAACTATTTATTAGAACAATATCATCCATTTAGGCTGTTAGTGATGTTAATAATTATAGACATACTCTGGCCAGCATTTATATGTAAATGTCCGTAAGAATGGGTAATTATTGTATCTTTAGTAATGATAATAATAATAATGTTGCGATTCTTGAATCGAGACCAATGTTCCAAACCAATCTTCAAGTTAAATAAACGCCAGCGATTCAGTTTAACGACTGCTGTGAGGTATCAACCACACATACACTATGTTTTATTAAAACTAATCGGTTTGTAATGTTTGATTACTATTTTGAGATTGTAAAATTTAGGTTCATATTATTTTGTTATGATATTAAAGTAGTTATTAAACAGAAAGTTTACTGCAGGAAATATCATGCCTGATAAATATACAGTAGATAATTAGTTAGAATAGAATTATTTATGTAAATCTATAGATGTTAAGTTTCTCTAATTATGAGTGCTTTGATGTCAATTATATTTACCAATTAGTAAAATTATTCAATTTAAAACAAATGGTTAAGTGATAATTTATCACTCAACTGAATGTAAAATAAATCAATAAAACTGTTTAATATTTTTAGACATTTCCTTTCATTTGCAGATAATATTTATCTGCATTAGGTGAATAAAATACAGGTTGTATAAACACATGACTTACAAACTAATTTAAACCAGGACATAAAATAAAGCACTAATAGCTCCTTGAAATAATATGCAGGGAAGGCCTAAGTTTTTCACAATAATTATTTATTTTTTGGATAGAATATTATTGAAACATAAAAATTACAATACAATTATTTATTGTATATTTAAGATCAAATATCATTATTAATTCATCATTTTTAAACAAAAAAATATTTTGGTAGATTTTGCTGGAATCTTCCCCAAATTTTCAGATCATACAATTGCGTATGCACATTTGTACAATAGTTCATACATGAAATATTGATACACTTCACTTACCTAGAGAGATAGCAGTCTCACCTTGCACTTTTTCACTATGGCTCCACTTACGTGGTAGATACATATTGTAATTCGTCAAGGTAAGAAGACTGTGACCTTTTAGGGTAAATGGAAGCTACATGATCCCTTCTCCACTTAATATTCTGCTTGAACGATTGTGCAAGAAACCATCTTTACTCAGTTTTATAATTGTAATATTGCTCAAGAAAAACTATTTACTTGATTCTATAATTCTATGATTGTGCAAGAATTCCTCTTTATTGTATGAATTTAAGATATCTTGGGAAGCCCTCTTTACATAATTTTGTAAATGTGCGACTGTGAAAGAAAAAGACTTATCTTCATTATCATCTTGTATTATCACGCAGTATATTATCCAAAAGGTCTTGCACTATATCACATGTGTGTTTGATTCTGTGCACAGTCGGTTTAGTATGTTTACTTACAGACCTGTTCTTTGAGCACATAAATCATAACTTGCTAAGATCGTAGAAGGTATTCACTCATGTTGCATCTAAAAGTACAAAGCCTTAATTAAAATGCAATTTAATTTTCCATTGCAATCACAACATGATTATTCTAAGACTGATTTAAGTCCATCATGTGAATCACTCTTTTATACGTTTAAATATTTTACTAACATTACCTTTTCTCGGATATTTCGACAATTTCTAACATATGTGAAATATTAATTCATTCCCATTCATCATTTATGTTTGATGTAAAAGTGAATGCTCAGTTCAGGTGATGAACACAAACAGAAGGGTTTAAACTCTTTAGAAACCATTACATTTTGATCATAGAAGCATTACTTATAATTTCCTCAATATGTATACAAGATGCCGTGAATACAAAATGTATTCTGGAATAGCTTCAGTAGACAACGTGATAGATGTGACGGAAAATTGGATTGGGAATAAAATATTCGAAGTGACACATGTCCTATGTATATATACACCCATTTGCTGTATATATATGTATATGTATATATAGAAATAATTTACGTATTTTATTATTATTACAAAAAATACATTAACCGTTTGGTAAATTTTATATTTTGATCAGACTTTGGATACATAAACATAGCAATTATTCTTAGTAAAAATTATCTCAAATATAATAATGAATTTTTATTTAAATTAACCAAAATAAAAATTTAATGAAGAAAAGTTATAAGATAATTTATTTTTATTTAGTATATATTGGAATTATTAAAACCTTGAGGTAATTTATACAATAGCAACTTGCACTTATTATAAGTTTTTACAGTTTGAGGACAAATTGTGTAATATATTTGAAAACGTATATTTTTACAAAATGTATGTTTCATCTGAAAAAATAAAAGTAGAATAATTGAATATACTAATCGAAACAATGTGGAACTTAAAATTCGTTTAAGATGAATTCAAATAAAGGTTTAAAACCAGGCAATAATTAGTAACGTTGATCATAGATCATTGTACAATAATTAATTACTAATATATCGTTAGATAGTGTCTTCTTAATTTTTATATTACATCTATTTGAATCCAATCTAATACAATAATAATAGATCTTTGATTCATATTAATGTGTGAATACATTCTTGATATAAGTGCACATATTGTGTATGGAAACTGGCTGTCTACTGTGTGTTTAAAAGAATATGTAGAATGGATCAATTAAGAATTAAATAGCCAAACCTATTATTTATGCTTTTAGTGAGGATTACTCCATCTAGATATCATATTCTGAAAATAGAAAAATGTCACCTGGATACGGGAATCGACCCCGGGACCTTTGACTTAGTACGCCAATTCTCTGACCACTGAGCTACCCAGGATTCATCCCGTGCCCAGGGTCATTCTTCACTCATATTTTAAGGCAGAGCCTATGATGGACGTGCGGAAATCGTCGGCTACAAGCATGTGATTATATTAATATCACGAGCTATCAGATAACGCAGCCATCTTTGACTGGGTAGTTGGCTTTTTGCTGCCATTTGTACAATTATTATAATTGCACGGGATTGCATATTAAGGTTTAAATAGCCAAATATATTATTTATGCTTTTATTGAGGATTATCATATTCTTAAAATTGAAAAATGACACCAGGACACGGGAATTGAATCCAGGACCTTTGGGTTAGTACGCCAATACTCTGACCACTGAGCTATCCAGGATTCGTCCCGTGCCCAGGGTGCCTGGATAACTCAGTAGTCAGAGCATTGGTGTACTAAGCCTAAGGTCCCGGGTTCGATTCCCGTGTCCAGGTGTCATTTTTAAATTTTCATAATATGGATCAACGAGTAAAGAAGCTATAAACGTTTAGTAGTTGGGGAATAAACACAGATCCACAGGTATATAATTGAACCATGTGTACGTCAAACTACATAAGGATTTTTCCATATAAAAAAATACCGAATTAGTTCTTTCCGCATAAATGTAGTTAAACGATTCTCTCAAAATCAATTATAATGCGGTTCAATTTGATTCATATTCTCTACCTTTGTATTTTTTTTAACATCATACATATTAGGGTAGATGTTATTAGATGTACCGCTCTGCTATACCGTCAATTGAAAAATAAATTCAGCATTTTTTCGTACATAAAATAGTAGATAATAATGATTTTTTTTAATTCCATAAATTAAGATGTAACACGTAATTAAATTGGGCCAAAGTTAATTTTTTAAGCAAGTTTAGTGGGAAGTTCGCCAATATAAAAACCAAGTTATTTTGAGACAATATTAAGTCATTTTAATAAAAGCTTAATTAAAATATACAGTACTTAATATCAAAGAGAACTGTTTTGAATGGTGTATCCCAAATTATAAAGTTTTTATATTTATAATGATATCAAAAATAGGTTGTGTCTATGGTTAACGATTTCAAATTATTTATTTCAATTTATTCTTCAGATTCATAATATATTTCTTTGTCAAAAAACTAATAAATCCCAAAGACCGTAGGTTAATAACAATTCCTAGCTTTTAAGTTTTTTGGTTTTTAGATAACCGAATAGGTATAAACCATTTTCATTAGGAGAGTTGGTAGATGACAACTAACAGAATATGTTAAACAGTTAAAAGTAAAATATAATATAAACAAATTATTTATTGAAATTTTTGACTTCCAATTGTGACAACAAATCAACATCATGAAGATCATGGTTTGGCTTATGGTTACATGAAAGTAGATCTGGTAACTTTTGATAGAAATCACATACCTACACTCATACCGTAGATCAGGTGTAGTCACAATGTCTAATGTGTCAGTCTCACTGTGGCTATAAAAAACAAGAATCTAAGATTCACACCCTAAAGAGTCGCCGACTACTTATTTAAAGTTTAGATTTTCTTGTTTAATAGAGTTCAAAGATGCACTTCCCAGTAGTTACGCTGTCTGAAGATTAGCTCAACATTTTGGATTTTTTAAAATACGCCCAATGTGAACATCTAGGTATACCTAAAAAGTGCAACCCTTCTATTTTGCTTGGGTTTGTCACTACACACACAGGAGGATAATATGTTTAAGGCATCAAGTCTCAATACACAGTCATCTACGCTTATGTTGAACCAGTATAAACATAAATATTTGGTTCAGACATCCAAAGTTCATTAAAACCCAAAATGTGTTTACCTAAATCTTATGTTAAAGGGATAGGATAAAACCAAAATATATCACAAACAGAACACATTTTATTGTAGTATATTAGTTAACATTTGAATATTTGGTTGTGTGCAGTTGCGTTTTTTGTACATAGTTTAAATTCATATTTTTAATGTATACTTCTCAAGAGTCTGTATTTTTTTCCATATTTGACCTCACACTTTACGTACTTTCATTAAACCTTAGAACGGTCCTGAAATCACCAATATTTCTTTAACTGTCGGGACAATTTCTTGACTCTCATCTTAGTAATCTTTAATATATCTTAGTTCTGTGCTAGAACCACTTTTGACAGCCTCAACGGTAAGTAGCTTCATTGTAATTCATGAATATAGCAGTTCCTCGAGTGAGGTTAGTTTTCATCCTTTGCTATAAGAGTCACACATCCAGTAGCTCCAGTAGCAGTTCTGAACAGTGGTCATTGCCACAATTCTCCATGTCCTTTCGACAAAACGAAGTGACGTCGAAGTAACCTGTCAGTCATTGCTTGTTGCAATCGCGTTATGAATCTTAAGCCTGTAGAGTGTGAGGCAGTAACTGTATGCACTCAGCCTTTCGTCACCGTCATATTAAATAATTTAATTTGATGCCAAAATAGGAACTCTGGTACATAAATAGTTTCTTCAAGTCTTAAGTTCAAACACTGATAAAAGCTTGCGTTCGTAGAGCTACAACGTTAAAATGAAATATTTCCTTGGACGTCTTAGTTTTTATGTTTGTTAAAACCGAAGTCGATTATTAATAATAAACGAACTTTTTAACATGTATTGAAAAGTAAATGAATGGGATCAGAACAAAGTAATTCCATTCATTGTAGCTGGATGTTCACTAGAACCTAGTTAATAAAAATCGGAGTTGAGCTAATAATAAAATAAAATATTCTATATAGGAAACACACTCACAAGCATGATCCATATTTTAGCTTCTTATTAATTTTGTGTGTTTTGGCGATATCCATCGCAGTGATTACGTAATCCTAGGTATAAGGTTATAAATATAATCAATTAATAAATGGTACAGCGGACCGCACAGACTTTCTCTCTCTTTCTATAAACTCGTAAGATTTCTGAACGGAATGATGTACATTGTATCATAACCATTTCACATAAGAACATGCATAAAATAATATCCAATGATATAGAATCAATGAAAAAAGAGGCGCATTTTTGTCCACCTAAGAGCATTTCAAAAAGTTTAATGTCTTCCACAAGGGTCAACACTTCGTATTAAAATTTCGATTTCTGGTTAAAATTTTAACATTTTATAAAGTGTTGCACATCTTCAAGTCATCGCATTGATATTTAATTATTCATTTATACATTTATACCAATAAAATATGTAAATATTGACTATTGAGTCTAAAATGGAGATATATCATTGTTGTACAAACATTTCTCCAAAATGGTTTAAGGAAAAATAACAAACTTTTTGAGAGACTTACTTATATCTAATTACTCTATGGCAATGGAGAATTATTAGTTAAAACTTAAGTAGTATCTCTTTACAACTAAAGCTCATAAAATTGTATTAATATATTTGCAAATATCTCAGAAACTGTTGCTTTTATAAAAATATATGTAAATAAAAGTTTTTTATTTCAAATAGTCCTACAATTTTGCAATGATAAGTTGTTTAGTTTCTCAAATAGTTGTGAAGATACGGAAATTAACGCTTCTGTAAAGTACGCTAAAAATCATTTTCATAGGAAAATGAAAATAGCCAGTTTATTTATAATCTTAATCAACGCCTAGATACGAATTTTAATCAAAATCGTTAGAGCAGATTTTGAGAAAACCTATTTTTTCTCTTTTCGCCCTTTATAAAACTAC